>JBBPBX010048695.1:0-25650 GCA_038048925.1 Garcialebias charrua | reverse complement strand
AGAGCCCTTCCGATGCCAAAAAAGCAGAGTCCCTGCTATCATAAATCCAATTATGTAAACATCTTCAGCGTCCTCCTAAGACAGAACTGTGAGACACATCACCTGCCACACTCCCCACGAGTCCATGACGTATCCCGCAGTGTGCGTCTGAGCTGGACACGCCGGTTCCCCCGGACCTTGTCGTTTTGTTGAAAAAAATCTTGTCAATTGAGTTGACCGTCCATGATACCAGATCAATAATCTTAATTTACGTTTGGGAGATGAGTACCCGAGGCGCTTCAGACACACACAGAGAGCAAAGCAGGTAGAAGGAAGACGGGGGAGTGGTGGGTGGGGGGCAAAAAAAGCTGCCACCTCTAGCAGAGCAAGGGAGGACTATCATCTGGTTGATAATTTTGTAACTGCAATGCAAACTTCACTTGATAAAATCGCTCCGCTGAAAAAGAAAGTAGTCAGTCAGTAAAAGCTGGCTCCTAGGTACAATTCTGAGTTACGTACTTTAAAACAGGCATCTAGAAAGCTGGAAAAATGGCGCTCCACAAATGTTGAATAATTTCATTTAATTTGGAGAGATAGCCTACTAACATATAACAAAGCTCTTTGTAAAGCTAGAACTGTATATTATTAATTTTAATACATGAAAATTAAAATAACTCTAGGTTTCTGTTCAGTACCATAGCTAGACTAATGAAAAGCCCCATCTCTGTTGAAGCACGTATCTTAACAACTATAAGCAGTGATGACTTATTGAGATTCTTAAAATAAAAATGATTTCAATTACGGTGCAAATTCAAACCATCCTTCCTATACCACCTCTGGTTCCGTGTCAGATGAGGCAACTATGTCACTAGAACTTGATTTATGTTTGGGTTGTTTTCATCCTGTTGAGCTCTCTGAATTGTCAAAAATTAATACCTTCCTTTCTTATTGCACTTTACTATTTGGCATGTATGTAAATGTTTCTGTTCAGTGCCCTGAGATAACTTCTGTTGTGACTTGGTGCTGTATAAATAAACTGAATTGCATTGATTTAACAGACCCAGAAAATAGTTTAGCAAAATGTACACTAGTGCGTACATCCTGATCTGTTGTTTGTTTCAGCAAAAACTGACCATTGAATCTCTGACAGCTCTGTGAGTCGATTTAACAAAACCCTCTCGTTTTAAAAGTTACACAGCAGAGGTACTCTACACACACACACAGCTGTCAATCAAACATCAGCCATCACTTTTCACCACAGCCTGCAAAAAGTTCACCGTCTCCGTTGTGAAAGACACCCTGGACAAAAAAGTCTACTTGACTTTATATCTCTGCTAAAAGCTAACTGTCAAAACTGTATCTTTTCCACCTTCCCTTTATTGCCTCTGAGATGATAAAAAAAAATAAAAAATGTTGTCAATCTCCATTAAGTCAGCACGATCTCGGACCACCGCAGACACAAAGTCGGCACGGTGAGAGTAAACTAACGTTTTTTTTTCCTTTTCTTTTTTAATTCTTTTTTCTTTTTTGCCCTCATCTTCAAGCTCGCAATATAAAGAGAAAATGTGAAAGCATTTTCACACTGAAACACACACACTCACTCGCTCTCGCACAAAGTGAGTGCTGGCCGCTGGAGGCTGAGAATAGATGTTCTGAGTTGGATTCAGTTGATGTAACTATTATTTCTCCACTCTTTCGGCTCTTTTCTGCCCTGGTTCATGTTACACCTTTCTCGTCTCTTCTCCCTCCTCCTCTGCTTGCTGCTCCCTCTCATTTCTCCTTATTCATCTCCTCTCTCTTCTTCCTCCCCTTTCCCTCTCCTATGACTAGGCTCAACTCACTCCAGTATTTTTAGTATTTGTGAGTAGGCGTTGCCAGGTCCTTATGAATTTTCATAGGTTTGTTTAGTGTGTAGGCTGACACGCAGCTCTCTATCTCTCTGCTCTTCTTCAAACCATCTCCAACACACACATACACAATCACAGCCATTTAAGAATAAAAGAGCACATGCAAACACACAAACACACGTGTTAAGTATGTAGGCTGGCTGCTGGTTAATGAGGATGTTTGGAGTCTTGGGAACAGCCTACAGCAGGCCTGTCAAAGTCAGTGCTATCACCCTCTTTGTCCTCCATCATCCACTTTTCTTTGACTTACCCCTCTTGTTTTGCTTCTGACTACTCCACGGCCGTGGGCTTGCTCAGATGGAGACGTTCTTAATCCAGGAAATTAATTATCTTCATTTATCTGCTTCATCTCACGCCCCTAGAGTATGGCTATATGTGGTAGAATGCCCGATCTGATGTGTGCTTGTGAGTGTAGCCATGGTATTACGCCTGTGTATCTGAGGGAGTACACATGTGTGTTTGTAAGTGTGTTGTGCTGTATGTTACTGCAGGGGGTCCATGTATTCTGCTCCAGTGTGTAACAGTAATTGCATTACAGCCTGACATGTGGGGCAGCTCGATTCTATTAATTAAATAAGAAGTAGAGGCTTGTGTCGGAGTGTGTGTTGTTACTCTGTCCATTAGATATGAGCAGATGGATCACGTCAGGAAGAATTAGGCCACTGTGGTTCTCACACCCTGTCTCTGAGGAGACAACCTAAACACTTTTTATTTTTATTTATTTATTTATTTATTCATTTCAAATTAAAAACACACAAAAAACTATTTACAAAACCACATTAAAAACAAAACAATACATGAAATGAAAGGAAGCAGAAGAAGGAAAAAATCTTATTATATCTGCCCCTTCTTTAAACAAACTTAATTCAAACAATCAATTCAAACAGCAATCACATAGAGAAAAAAATTAACATAATAAATAACTTGTCACGCAATTCCATATACAGGTAGTCCTCGACTTACGGCGGTCTCGACTTACGGCGTTTCGATGTTACGTCACGCATCTCATAAAAAAAATAATTTTTTTGTTGAAAAATCTTATTTTATGTGTTTAAATGTTCTTTATTTTATGTGTACAGCACTTTGTTGCAGCTGTGGTTGTTTTAAATGGCTTTATAAATAAATAATAATAATAATTATTATTATTATTATTATTTTTGAAACGATTATGCAGTTCCCTTTCAGTTGGTCTCTCGGTGCAACATATTTGCTATGGGAATTGCGCCCCCGCGCCATTACCTGAAGGAATATACTTACACCTTTACGGCTAGGGGCGTCACCGCCGCGCCAGAGGCCCCGCCCTCTGGGTACTTAAGCGGCCTGCGCCCCTCCATCTTTCTATTTTTGCCCTTCACCTCGCTTAAACCTGAACTTCGTAGGACTTCTCTGTTGTGGCATCACTCGACTGAGGTGAACTTGCTCCCTACACTGAGTGTACGGAGAAATTTTCCTGCGTATTGCTGGGCTGGCGTAAGCTGGTCCAGCCTTTTTCTACTCACCCTCTAAGTTTTCTTCTTTCCGCAGCTTTTTGCTCGACGGCGCTAACTGCGTCACAACTTCCTGCTAGCCATTAGCAGGCTAACCAGCGAAAGCAAGACGACAAAGAAGACGGCTTCAAATAAAAGAAAACTAGGAACAACTTTGACGCTTCTCGCCGGACATGGCTCCCGAGAAGGGAAAACGGAGGACAAGGAGGAGGAAAACCAAGACGACGAGTCCTCGCTCGCGCCCATGCCCCAGCGGATGCGGCTACTCCCTCTCGGCGACGGACACCCACGAGGCCTGTCCTGTCTGCCTAGGGATTCTGCACGCGAGGAAAGCGCTGGAATTCCCCGACTCCTGCTCTCACTGCCGTCGAATGTCGGCAGTAGTGAGGAAACGACGGGCTGACGCGTTGGCCAAATCCATGGCTAGGAACGCGGCGCTGAAGGTCGCACGTCGCACTAAAGTGCTCCCTCCTGAACCGGAGCCTGACAACGTGGACCTGGAATGCAGCGGCCGAGTCGGAGAGGACAACATGTCGGACTCCTCAGTTGCCGCCGAGGACTCGACGCCTGAAGTGTCCGACCAAGACGCCGAATATGGTGACAAAGGGGAAACTGTTGATTCCTCCCAGAACCTGACGCAAATCTTATCGAAACCAGACCTGTCGGTACCTGCCCTGTTCGACCTGTGCCACAGGGCGGCAGATGCCTTGGCCAGACCCCACGCCTCGCCAAAGTCTACGAGGCTAGCGGGGAGCTACTTCTATGCGAAACAATCGACGACGTCGCAGAAATCACACATTTTCCCAGACTTCCTCATGGAGCTCAAACGCTCCTGGGCGGAACCCGGAGCTTCCATCATGCTATCATTATCCCTACTGCTTGACGTTACGGGAATGGAGACAGCAGGCCTCGCCAACACACTCCCGATAGAGGAGACTCTGGCGGCGCACTTGGCCCCCGCAGTCACGGGGACGAAACCTACCCTACCCAGCAGGGCCTGCCTGCGCTTCGGAGAAACAACTCGAGAAGTGCTACAAGGCTCAAGGCCTCGCAGCTTGTGCAATTAATGCATCGACCATGGTGCAAGCCTACCTGGCGGAAAAACTCCAACATATCCAGGTAACAAAAGACGAGCAAGACTCAATGGAAGCCATGGAGGAGGTCCGCCGTGCCTCGGACCTCGTGCTCCGCATGATGGGGACAATAGCCATTTCCCAAGGCAAGGCAATGGTGGAAATAGTTGTCACCCAGCGCCATCTTTGGCTAACTCTTTCGGACCTCCCGGAAAACCAGAGGCCCACTTTCCTCCAGCACCCCATTGAGCCGACGGGACTCTTCGGGGGAGCATTGGAACGCGTCCAGGCCAGGCTGGAACCGAGATGCACACAAGCGGAAGCCCTCCGCGAGGGATGGCCAAGAAGAAGCTTTGCACCCCCGAAGGAAGACACGCGTGGCCCACCACGGAAGAGACCCGCTGGTGGCGGCGAAGCCTTCCAGTACTGCCCAAGGACCTCCCCAGTGACCCAATGTGGAAAACAGAATCGAACCTGATGTAACAGGACGATCTGACAATTTTACAGGTTTGCCCGTCCACGTGGTATGGGAACCTGACTCCTTGAGTCCAGTCTCCCCTTGTAAAAGACTACGAGGAATGACTGGCATGTGTACGTGCACCAAACATGACTCAAACTTTGCATGTGTAAACAAAACAAACACGGTTTCAGACATGTACAAAAATAAAAGCACAAAAGCACAGACTACCCTGGTTCTTGACTCGAGTCCCATTTTTATAAACAAACCATATGGTCAAACTATGAACCGCAGCAAGATACACGAGTTCTGCCTAGGACAACCAGATCTCGCGATATCTTTTGTTGGGCCGACCAGCCTGCTCAGAGGAGTGCAAGAGGGGTCAAAGGTCACCCCTCTGGCACTAAAACACGACGAGCAGCAATTCAACATGCCCTCCAGGCTCAGCGCGCATGCGTAGGCCTGGAAGGCATGTTTAACAAATGAGTGGGTCATGACAACGACACGTCATGGACTCAAGTTGCAGTTCTCAAAGAGACCGCCCCGCTTCACAGGGGTGTTGCAATCTAAAATTAACCCTAAACATGCACACGTACTGAGGGAGGAAGTCTCAACAATGCTGCAAAAGGGAGTGATTAGCCTGGTCCCAGGACACAAGCTACGCTCTGGCCACTACAGCAAATACTTCCTGGTGCCCAAAAAGGATCATTCACTGAGACCAATTCTGGATCTCAGGACCCTCGACAAGAGGATTAAAACATTTAAGTTCAAGATGCTTACACTGCGGCAAGTTCTCCAGTCTGTGAGACCTGGAGACTACGTGTGTACAGTGGATTTAAAAGATGCCTATTTCCATATAGGTGTATGGAGGAAACACAGGAAGTTCCTCCGCTTTGCTTTCGAAGGTAATGCTTATGAATTCAAAGCCTTACCTTTTGGTTTAAAGATTGCTCCGCGCACATTTACCAAATGTCTGGATGAAGCCCTGACCGCTCTTAGGAATCAAGGACTCAGGGTCATGAATTACCTGGATGACCTGCTGATTCTAGCTGAAAGTAGAAAGCAGGCTCAGTCACACTCTTATAGGGTGATTCTTCACCTGGAGTCTTTTGGGTTTGTCATAAACCTACAGAAAAGCGATTTGATTCTATCACGGGTTACCGTATTTTTGGGAGTACAGATTGACACCGTTCAGTACAGAGCATGGCTCTCGAAGGAACGAGTTTCCTCCATTTGCCGTTGCCTGGAAAATTTTAAACTGAACCATCGGGTCCCTGTGAAAACATGCCAATGCCTCTTGGGCCTCTGGGCGGTAGCCATTCCCTGTGTGCCACACGCATTACTGAAAATGCGGACCATACAAGTATGGCTAAACCAACGAATACAACCTAGCTTGCCTAATCAGGCAGAGAAGGTTAGGATAGACTCAGAGTGCCTGGAGGCCCTGGAATCCTGGAGAGACTTGTCCGTTTTCACGGAAGGGGTCTCATTGGGAAGGGTGTCATCTCGTGTGGTCATCACGACGGACGCCTCAAAAACTGGATGGGGGGCGATCTGTAGAAACCACAACGCCCGCGGCCTTTGGAATGAACAGGAAGCGAGATTGCATATCAACTTCCTGGAATTGTTGGCCGTATTCCTGTCTCTAAAATATTTCTTCAATAAAGGTCTGATTGCTGGACAACACATCCTGGTGAAATCAGATAACAGGACAACAGTGTCCTTCATCAACAGAGAGGAAGGAACTAGGTCCCAGGCCCTCCTAGGATTGGCAAAGAGGATGTTCACATGGTGTGCTCCAAGAATTTTGTCACTTAGGGTGACTCATGTCCCCGGTGAACTAAATTATGGGGCGGACACCCTGTCAAGAGGACCCCATTTGGCATCAGAATGGAGCCTGAATCCACAAATTGTGGAGCAGGTCTGGTCACGATTTGGGAAAGCCTCTGTGGACCTGTTTGCCTGCAGGGCTAGCTCACACTGTGACCTCTACTTTTCCTTAAAGGAAGCAGACGCTCCATTGGGTATGGATGCTCTGGCACACGATTGGCCTGCAGGGGTGCTCCATGCCTTTCCACCTGTCCCTCTGATCGGGGCAACGTTGGAACGGGTACGTCAGGGAGCTCTCTCCCTAATCCTCATAGCCCCAAGGTGGCCACAGAAGACATGGTTCCCAGAGCTGATTTCAATGCTATCTGGGATACCATGGCAGTTGCCTTCTCACAGGGACCTACTGACTCAGGCGCAAGGGCAGCTTCTACACCCACGTCAAGAGTTGTGGCAACTTTCAGCCTGGCCTCTGAAGGGTTCTGCCTGAGAGCCTAAGGCTTTGGTTGCTTTGTCCCAAAACAAGGAACAAGCAGTAAAAGTACTTGTGATGTTACCTTTTGCTTGGCTTGGGTTTTCTACCTCTACATCGGTCACCCAATTTCTTGTGACATGGTGGGTCCATTTTTTCCTCCTGTTTTCTCAGGATGTCCCATTGAGAAAAAGGGGATGTTAAGCTTTCACACTGATGGAGCACGCTTAAGTTGTCTCTAGTTGGTGTATACATATATATGCTTAGTGGAAACATCATGTTAATGTTTCTTGCATTTGGCATTTTTTTCCTCTTAATATGTGCCTTCTGCATTCCCTACAGACGGTGGCTGAGGGATGCCTGTCCTTTAGGACGAATGTTCTCTCTTGTACTTTGCTGACCATTTCAAGGGCGTGAATGGATTACGTTCCCATAGCAAGTATGTTGCACCGAGAGACCAACTGAAAGGGAACTGAAAGTTATGCACCATAACTCATGTTCCTTGAAGGAAGGGAACGAGGTGCAACATACCGTAAACACCGGTGTATAATACGCTCCGGTGTATAATACGCTTTGGCCAATATTTGGAAATAAATCAGAAAAATCGGTAGATAATACGCTTCGGTGTATAATACGCGCTGCCGTGACAGTCTTTTTTATGGCCACTAGATGGCGCCAGGATACGCCTCCAGGTACAGTCTGCAGGTAAACAGACTACAGGGTGCATTAGCGCCCATAGCGGCCGAAACTGGTACTGCACAATTTTTAGGCCAAAATGAAAAACAGCGAATCAGAGCCAAAAATGGGTCTAAAAATATGGGAAAAAATCTGTAGATAATACGCTTCGGTGTATAATACGCAGGACATTCAAATGAGCAATAAAAGTGCGTATTATACACCGGTGTTTACGGTAACTGGCCCTTTCAATGCTGAAAGCTCAGTGAAGTGCAATTTTGGAGAAAGATGGAGGGGCACAGGCCGCTTAAGTACCCAGAGGGTGGGGCCTCTGGCGCGGCGGTGACGCCCCTAGCCGTAAAGGCGTGAGTATATTCCTTCAGGTAATCGCGCGGGGGCGCAATTCCCATAGCAAGTATGTTGCACCTCGTTCCCTTCCTTCAGGGAACATGAGTTATGGTGCATAACTTTCAGTTTCCGGCAGTGTTTGGCAGTGTTCGGCAGTTTTCTGCAGTGTTCGGCAGTTTTCAGCAGTTTTCGCAGTGCAGTGTTCGGCAGTTTTCGGCAGTGTCCGGCAGTGTTCGGCAGTTTTCGGCAGTGTCCGGCAGTTTTTGGTTAGCTTCGGTTAGCTTCCGCTTCAACAGACGGCTTTGGACGGACCGTGTCCGATGATAGGTTGCTTCGCTCGGATACATGAGCTGGAAACGCTCGGTAAACTCTGTGGACGTCTCAGGCCCGGAGCAGCAGCCGCCGATCGCTCCGTCGCATCCTACCACGCCGGCCGACACCACCAGCTCACTGCAGGATCCGGTGACCATCCCGCCGCTACTGTCCCTGCCATCAGCCGGCCCCACCGGGGACACGAGCCGACGGGCGGCGGAGAGGCCTGCTGTGGCTGGGAGCTTGCCTCGATGCTCCGCCTGGCAGCCTCGGATGTTGGTGGTACAACAAGCTAACATGCTAAGACGAGGAGAAAAGGCTTTGAGGCCTCAGATGTTGCCGGGACACAGAGCTAACATGCTAACACGCAGAGAAACAGCTTCACCAGCTCCCAGTAAGTTATTAACTCTATTTCCCTTCATTATGGCTCCAAATGTATGGAGCTAACATGCTAACAGGCATTACTGTGAACAGTTTGGACCACGTTAAGCTGCATGAAGCTGCAGAGCTCGGACGTGCAACGAGCTAACATGCTAACAAACGGAGAAAGGCTTCAGCAGCTCAAAGTAAGAAATTAAGTATTTTTTTTCCTTCATTATGGCTCCAAATGTACTGTATGTGTTTTTTGATAATTATGTAGGGTACTGTACTGTGTTAGGATAGGCGAAGTGCTTGGTAACTGTACAGTACTGTACGTGTGTAAGTGGCGGCTAGTGCATACGTCTGACTTACGGCGATTTTCGACATACGAACGGGCATAGGAACGGAACTCGTTCGTAACTCGAGGACTACCTGTATAGTAATTTGGATATAAACCAATTCATGAATATTTATTCAGAAATTTAGTTTTAATCATTTTCTTAAATATAGACATTGACTTTGCAATTTTAGTATCAGTTTCCAAACCATTCCACAGACCTATTCCCTGAATTAAAGTAGACCTACTCCTTAAGCTAGTTCTATGCTGTGGCATAACAAAAATATCTGTTCCCTTAAGATTGCAAGTACTTTTCCTTTTAACAAAAAGCGTTTGGATATTTGAGGGTAATGTGAAGTTCGGAGCTCTGTACAATAATAAAAGAATGTTATAATAATAATAATAATAATGCATTTTATTTGGTAGCTCCTTTCAAAACACTCAAGGACACTTCACAGCATTAAAAACACAATAAAATATATATAAAATAACTATATAAAAAAGAAAAATTACAGTCAATTAAAAACACAAAAAAATATATAAAATAACTACATAAATAGTTATAGTCAACCAAATCATAAAACTTCAGCAATTTCAATTTGCAAAACAAAACATTTGATGGATGGCAGTAATGTTTTCTTGTAATAATTCTTATAGCACTTTTCTGTCAAATAAAAATAGGCTTAGTTATAGTTTTACACGCTGTACCCCAAACACATACACTGTGTTGCATACACTTATGCACAGTCACACACTTGTACTGGCATGTGTAAACTCTCTGCAGTATGTTTCGGGATGTTTTCCGTACAGGCCAATAGAAGTTTTTTAAAAAGGGTAGCGGGACTTCTCGTGGTTTTATTCTCCTCTCTCCTCCTTTCCTTTAGGCTGCAGCTGGTTTATGGCTTGTGACAGAGTCTCCAGCCTCAGTGTGTGCTGATTTTTACAGCATGCATGAAAGAGTGTGTCTGTGTGCTCCCCTCTGCTGTCCCACTTCAGTCCAGATTAGAGCGTTCGTCTCCTGAGGGAGACAAAAATATAAAAATAAAGCTTTTTTTTAACCAGAACACTGATCTAAACACACACATATACACACATATGGCCCATGCGCACACAGGGAGCATTATGAAAGCCTAGGGAGAGTGGCGCAGAGAGCCCCTTTACAGCAGAATCACAAAAAGCTCTTGTCTCTGAATAGAAATAGAAATTTGCAGCGATAGAGGGAGAGACATGTGTTGCACACACACAAAAAAAGGTCTAATAAAAAGACGCACGGAAATTGCTTTACAGCTCTTTAAATATCAGAAATAAACCAATAAAATGCTTGATTTAAGGGACGCCACATTTGTTTCTCAACTCTAGCATAACTTTGTAAAATTCGCATGAAAATGTTTTTAACGTGCTTTTTTTTTTACTTAAAGGGATTGCATTTTTGCTTGTCTGTGTAGTTTTTTTTAAATTTGTTTCTATGAAGAGATGTTTATTAGTCAGTATCTTACCTGAAGTAAGCAGCAGTCAACAGTTTCAGTTTGGAGAATCAGTGAGAAATTGTCACTGGGGAGTGAAGCTAATCCCTAGATGGGCTGTGTTCTATGTAAAAACCTCAAACCTTAAAATAATTACATTCTGTGCTGCAAACATCAGACAACTAAGTACTTTACTTATTGAGTTATACACCGATCGTCCTTTATTGTTTTATTGTGATGTGTGATACTTGTTAACCAAATAAAATTTGACCCCAAACAATGAAAATAGCGTTTATGTTCAGCAAAAGACTTTTAGGATTGTCAGGTGGACTTTCTCTGGTTTCAGCAAAAAAGAAGACCTACAGTAGTGCTTGCATGTTTGTGAAGTCT
Organism: Garcialebias charrua; assembly: GCA_038048925.1. Lineage (NCBI taxonomy): Eukaryota > Metazoa > Chordata > Actinopteri > Cyprinodontiformes > Rivulidae > Garcialebias > Garcialebias charrua. Next base: position 14,563 of record JBBPBX010048695.1, on the reverse strand, counting down.
TTAGAGTTTTTTATATTTCTGCATAAATATGTCCTAAAACATCATCAGATTTTCATACGTCCTAAAAGTAGATAAAGAGAACCCAGTTAAACAAATGAGACAAAAATATTATACTTGGTCATTTATTTAGTGAGGGAAATTATCCAATCTTACATGTTTGTGAGTGACAAAAGTATGTGAACCTCTGTGATTAACAGTTGATTTGAAGGTGAAATTAGAGTCAGGTGTTTTCAATTAATAGGATGATGATCAAGTGTGAGTGTTTGATTTGATTTAAAGAACAGGGATCTATCAAAGTCTGCTCTTCACAAAGTGTTTGTTGAAGTGTATCATGGCCCGAACAAAGGAGATTCCTGAGGACCTCAGAAAAAGAGTTGTTGATGCTCATCAGGCTGGAAAAGGTTACAAAACATATGTAAAGAATCTGGACTCCACCAATCCACAGTCAGACAGACTGTGTACAAATGGAGGAACTTTAAGACCATTGTTACCCTCCACAGGAGTGGTGGACCAACAAAGATCACTTTAAGAGCAAAGTGTGTTACAGTTGGCGAGGTCACAAATGAACCCAGGGTAACTTCTAGTCAATTGAAGGCCTCGCTCACGTTGACTGAAGACACTGCTCTCCAGAAAGAACATTGCAGTTTGCTAAAGAGCACGTGGACAAACCAGAAGGATGATGGAAGAGTGTTTTGTGGATGGATGTGTTTTGGTTTAAATGCAAAGCTGATGTTTGAAGAAAGGAAAACTGCATTCCTTCATATAAACCTTATCCCATCTGTGAAACGTGGTGTTGGTAGTATCATCTACTTCCGGCTCTTGGCGAAGCAGGTCGCTCTCTGCTCCTCTCCTGTCCTAAAGTTTTCCTCCTCCCTGCTTTTGCATTTTTGTCTCGTCTGCAACTCTTCAGTGCTCACTCGAAGCAATTTGGAAAATGGATTTAATTGCGTGGGCTGTCTCCTCTATCGATACATTTTTTTCCACGAAGCGCTCCGGACCAGGAGAACCGGCGTGCCCCCTCGACACGCCAGTCGAGGACGTGGGAGATCTGTGGATAATTGGACTTATGGTAGCAGGTGCGCTGCTCTTTGGCTTAGGCGGAGGATTCTGCTACTGGAAACAGAATGATTCTTTGATCCGAGCTGTGACCTCAATGAACCAGCTGTTGTTCGAGCTGAATCGCACGATGGGAACAGTGGTGGACGACCGCAGACCTGCGGTGCGTTTTGGGACTCGTTTACAGCCGAGCGGGCTTCATCAGGCGGGAGACGGGGACCTGTAGCTCGGATTGAATGAAAGCTCACATAATTCGGACGAATTTGGACCCAGACGGCACCTGGACTCAAGGCTGCAGTCAGAGTACACTGTAGCCTGCCCTGAAAATAAATAAAGCAACTAATCTAATCGGGACCCAAGCAACCTTGAAAAAAGGCTGACTGCAAACCTCTCCTGGAGTCTGAAGCTGTTGGAATAACTGTCGCCCCCCCCCAGAGGTCTCTGTGTGCACTCAGATGGAGCCGGCTGAGCCCATCTGCAGACTGTGCTTATCTGAACGATTGCTCACAGACTTATCTCCCTGCACCGCCACCAAAATGCAACATGTCTTTTGTCTTATCTGTGCTTGAGCTGGTAGAGTTTTTTTGACTTTATCATAGAATGTCCTAAGACAAAATGTGATAGATTTTTTTTGAATACCAATGATTATCCCACTGTAACGTTCCTTTTTTTCCATATCTGATTGTCTGGCGGCGCGGATTAAGTTCTGCTGCGGCTTTCCGTGCGTACATCTCTCTTAGGATGGTGCGCGCGCCAATCGCAATGTTTTGTACCCCGGTACAAATATGCCAATAAAGATATATTCTATTCTATTCTATCATGGTTTGGGTCTGTTTTGTTGCACATGGATCAGGATGGCTTGCCATCATTGATGGAACAAGGATTTCTGAATTAAATCAGATAATTCTAAAGGAAAATGTCAGAACATCTGTCCATGAACTGTATCTCAAGAGAAGGTGGGTCATGCGGCGAGACAATGACTCTAAGCATACGAGTGGTTCCACCTAAGAATGGCTGAAGAAAAAAGTTTGTGTTTTGGAATGGCCAAGTCAAAGTCCTGACCTTAATCCAATCCAGATGTTGTGGAAGGACCTGAAGCAGCAGTTAATGTGAGGAAACCACCAACATCCAGAATTGAAGCTGTTCTGTATGGAGCAATGGGCTAAAATTCCTCCAAGCCGGTGTGCAGGACTGATCATCAGTTACCAGAAACATGTACAGTATTTGAGTTATTGCAGCACGGGGGTGGGGGTCACACCAGATAATGAAAGCAAAGGTTCACATATTTTTACCACTCACAATAATGTAATACTGGATCATTTTCCTCAATAAATAAATGACCAAGTATAATATTTTTGTCTCATTTGTTTATCTCGGTTCTCTTTATCTACTTCTAGGATTTAAGTGAAAATCTGTTGGTGTTTTAGGTCATATTTATGCAAAAATATAGAAAATTATGAAGGCTTCACAAACATTCAAGCACCACTGTCGAATAGTATGTCACTATTTCTCATTGAATATTTTAGTGAGGCCCTCTGTCTCTGCCATGGCCCTGGTGGAGCTCCTACAAAACAATGAGACTTGACTATCTAGACTCTAGACTATCTAGACAGGAACGTTGTTGCTCCTGGAGCAACAACGTTCTTGTCATGGTCTCAAGTTCCTAGTCACACCACCTTTACATTCATCATTCTCCTGTGGGCTCCTGTATGAGGTATGCCCTCACATCTGCCTGTGTCACATGTCATACTTTTTGATTCAAGTCACTCAGATGCCCAAGTATACTTTGTTTGAGTTTGACTATAGGCTACCTATCAAATGGAGCTTTGCATGACACCGAATTTTTTTTCTAAATGTTCCAGTGTCTTGCTCAGAATTCAAGTCTCTACTACACAGTCACCTATATGTACTAATGCTTTTTAAAATGCTCTTAGCTTTACCCAAAACATGGCAAACTGTGCTTCATCTAGGAAGAATGACAGTCTTGATTCCATCACAGCATGGGTCTATAGGGCTTGAAGTGAAATTGTTATATTGTAAACTTAATTCAAGCCACAGTTGCATCAGTTATCTGCATAGATGGTTATTTCTGCTACAGGCTGGCCATGTTATGAAACAGTCTGTTGCACTGCATACACAAATATGTTTTTGACATTTTAAACATGCAGTACTTGTAAAACAATTTAATGCAAACAAAATACAAATATGAACACAAAAAAAAAATGTAAAGAATAGCAAGGTAAAATTTAAAAATATATACTTTTATTTGAACCATTATAAAATATTTAGGTTGTATTAGATGACTGAAATCTAAATGAAAAGGGAGTGGTGGTGCAGCGGTTAGAGAAAGTGGGTCTGTGATCGGAAGATAGCTGGTTCAACTCTTGGTATCGACAATATTAAAAAAAAGTGGGTGAGATCCCTCATTTGTCCCACTCTGGACCCTGAAGCAAGGCCCTTAACCCCACCATCTTCTCCCCTGGGTTCCCTAGACAGCAGCTCTCTGGTCCACACAGAGGGCTGTGGTAGCTCAGTGGTCGGTGGTTGCATCAGAAAGGGCATCGGGCGTAAAAATAATTGCAGAGTCTTCATGCGAATTGGTTTGCTGTGGTGAACCCTGACATAGGGAGCAGCCGAAAGAAGAAGAAAAAAGATGACTAAAATCTCTTGGATTTAAGAGATTTCAGTATCCCTGTCTGATTTAGCCTTTTAGATTTACTTTCACATGATAAAGTTGAAAACCATCCCTTTACCCAACAGAAGTTTAAAGATCGCTACAACTACACGACAAGACAGCTAAATAGTTAGCTAGCTAAAAAAAAAGTTAGCTAGCTAGCTGAATAGACAATGCTGCCTTCAGTTTAGCTCAGAATTGGGAACTCAAATCAGAGAAATTGCATAAAATCCAACTTGACAGTGTTCCAGTAGCAAGTTATAAAACAGTAGGTTTTTAATGGAAAGCCATATTACTTCCATAGGTTTTTGTTGTTTTTGTTGCACTCGGTGATGATCCGGTTAACTATTGTTAGTGGGAAAAATAGTCAATATCAATGTGTTTTTCTTGCATTTTATGTTTTCAAGCACTAAAGCAACATACTGTACAGGTAGGCCTCGACTTACGACGGTCTCGAGTTACGATGTATCGTGGTTACATCTCCCCCAAATTTTTTTTGAATTTTTTTTTTGAAAAGCAGAGTTACGCAGTTTCTGGTTTACGTAGTAAACGTAGCTGCGGAGGAATTCGTCCCTGTACTCTCTAAAAAAGCTAAGTCTGGTCCTCTGGACATTCAAAAAACAAAACAAAACTGTACTGTGAACGCGGTTTTACATCGTAAACGAATACGGAGCTGGAAGGCGGTTTTACGTCGTAAACGAACGGAGAATACAGAGGAGGGACAGAGGAAAGGCTTCACCAGCATCCCAGTGGGAAATTAACTGTTTTTCCCCTTCGTTATGGCTCCCAAATGTATGTGTTTTTTGATAATTATGTAAGGTACTGTGTTTGGATAGGCTAAGTGCTTGGTAAAATACAGTACTGTACGTATAAGGTGCAGTATGTACGTATGTTCCGACTTACGTCGAAATTCAGTTTACGACGCCGCGTAGGAACGGATCTCCGTCGTAAGTCGAGGACTACCTGTATTCAAGAAACAAATGTTAAAATAAGAGGATAATGGGGCAGCTATTACAGCGCATCACAAGCCAGTCAGCCATCTTAAGGGCGAAATATACCTCAGCGTACATGGAGTACGCCTATACGCCACGTACGTACGTCAAGGCAAAAGCGTAGCCCCGCGTAGCCCCTCAGGGCATGTACGCGCAAAGCTTTTTTTTTACGACCGCGGACGCTTGCGCGGTGTCTGACCATAAACTTCCCCGGCGCCGGACTGTTTTGTATGTTACACAAATGAAATAAATTCCCCTTCTTTATCGCTGATCGGGCCTTTTCTTTTGTTTTTTTGCCTAAAGTCAAGTAACCGCTTCTTCCTCCGTTCACTCGATGAATGAAATGAATGAATTCAGGTCCTACCTGGGTGCGCAATGTTTTAAATATTCCCTGGTGGACTGTGTGCTGCAGGAAAAGCGCTCCCTGTTATTATTTTTATTTCTGAGATAACTTTTTATAGTAGAAACACCGCATCAGAACACCGCAGAAGTCTTCAGCGAGCTGCTCATGATGCATTCTCGAGGTTTCCCTTTGAGCTGACTGAAAGCTGTCAATCATTTCAGTAGGCGTGTCAGCAAGTGACCAATCAGCGAGCTCAGTTGAGTCCCCTCCGCGCGCAGCTGCTCATATTACAACAAGGATCTGGAGCGAGAACGCGAGCGTTTGAAAGCTGATAAAAGCCGAGCATAGCAGCGAAAACATGCGCACAAAATGCGCACGTACAGTGGCGTACTTCATGTACGCTGAGGTGTAGTCCAGGCTTTAGATTTTGATGCCAGTTCCGTGGGGCTGACTTTGGCTTTCAGATATCTTTCCATCTTCCAACTCAACTTCAGACGATGAGTATTCAGACTGACAGACAAACTACAAGACTCAGATATTAGAAAAATGTAACCTTTACTTATTTACAGATTGTACAGAGGTACTGAGTGATAAGGTAGTATTTACAACACAACTTTAGCTTCGAAACCCCTGAACTTATACACAAGTTTGATACACAGCAGGGTGACCTACAGGACTACACACCAACAGACCCCTCCCACTTAATGCTGTACAAACAAACAGCTAGGCCAATCTAAGATATCGACCGTGTCTGGAAATATATTTGAACATGTGTTTTGACGACAGCTGGCGTTGTGCAAGAGCCAGTTAGGTGCTGCACTGCTTATCACAGGCAGGAGCCACAATCTGGCCTAAGGTTGGTACAGTCAGGGTGGAGGGGGTACATGTTGGTGCATATAACTCAGAAGGTCCATCTCAGAGAAACAAGACAAAACAAAAAATAAAACAGGTGTTGCAGCAAAATAGGTACCACCAGAAACACAAGTAGTACAGCATGCAATAAAAATAAACAAAACAAAATAACTAAAATGTGGTGTAAAAACATGTGAGGGTGGACATACAAAAACTCTATAAGCTCTCATAACCAGGACAGACACACACATGTGTGTGCAGGTTTGTGTAACTATATTTGTATTACCAGTACATGGTCAAATGTTGCATGTAGGACAAAAGAGAGTGTACAAAAAAGGACACACACACACATAAGCAATCTTTAAGGTCACACACACCACATTCTCTGTTTTATACAAATGCCTGCACAGTGTAAAACACACCCACACACACAGACACACACACACACTCGCACTCAAAGGTGGAAAAACTCAGACTAGTTGTGGAGGAGAACACTGTAGGTGGGGTGTTTTTTTTTGTTTGTTTCAACCACATAGACTGGACAGTCATTGATTGTGATTCAGATAAAACACCCAGCTATGTGTACTGAGTTAACTGGTTAGCTAGCCTACATAGTTAACTATGAGTTAACCCAGTAGTGACTGTACAGTGTGGCCCCAACCAACAACACTCCAGGGAAATAAAATCACAGAAGTCTCTAAAACATGCCTTTTGATTTTTTTTTTAAGAAGCAGAATTAAAAAAAGCCACATTGTATTCGAAATGAGATCAATACGTAATACCATTCAAATCAAACAAAATGAAATCAATTTTTAACATTTTAAACAAAGGTTTCTCTGTACAGAAGTATAATATTGCAACCTGATATTGTGCATGTAACTCACACAACAAACCTGTTCAAAAGGAGGGGCAGCACTCACCATTTAACGGTGCGCTTTTTTCTTTTGCATTCTTTGCAGCGAATGCACTGTATATAAGTGAGTGTGTTGGATCGTGTGTGAGAGAAAGGAGAATAGCAGAAGAGAGAATAGAGACAGACACTCAGCTAATGGGATATCAAGTCCAGTTTCCATCAAAATCTTTGTGCTGAAAAATCAATGCCCTTACTCAGTAGATTATGGATTTCTAAAACACTCATACACACTTTGCCAGCTTGTCGAGTGCGTGCTCGTGTGAGTGCGTTGCCACTGTAACGAGTCACTGTACGAACTCCTCTTTGCCACGTGCCTCTCTCTGGTAAAACGGGGCGTCGTGTTCTCGCCAACAGAGCGACGCACAAGAGCTGCACCAGCTCATGAGCCGCTCGTCCAGGAGTATTAATTTGATGAGTCAGAACTGCTCCGGTGAAACACTCGAGTCTTAAAATTCACTACAAAAAAAAAAAAAAAACATCAAACAGGCCTCAAATCTTTATTACTTTTTTTTGTTTTACATAGAAAGTTATTAGAAACAGCTCTGTCTCCTATAAACGACAGTGTTAAATCGGATGAGTCCTCACAACTACTGATATTACGTGATTTTCAGCAACATGTGGAGTTTTTAAACACCAACACTGAACTTGACTCTTTTGATATTTTATCTACTCTACTGTAGGAAGCAGGGGAAGAGCAAGAGGAAGCGATCGAGAGAATAAACAAACAAACAAACAAACAAAAAATTAAAGATCTGATGAGGGAAGGAGGGATGTTAGAAAGAGATAAGAAGTGTTAAAAGCAAAATAAAAGGAGAGGAAGATTGAGTTTGTGTTGTGTGTGTATAGTATCGTAAAACTCTTGATTCTGGGAACTGAAATAGCGGCGCCCTTTCAGATGCTCTAAAACCCAACGTTAAAGAGAAACAAGATTAGAAAAAAACAAAAAAAAACCGAAAACATCTATCCAGCGAGTGATTTCGAATATTCATATTTTTCAATACAAAAGTGTTTTTGGTCAAACGTCTGTGTGGGTGGCGGGGTATAAAATCTACAAAGTGCACAAAGAGAAGCTATCTGATAGCTTCACACACACACCCACTCTACTCTATGATCCTAAACTACTGCATGTGTGTTGTGTGTGCATATGCGCATGTACTGTGTTTGTGCGGATGTAGTCGTGTGTGCATATATGACCCTGTATAGGAGTTTAACTGTAACACAGGGCAGTAGGAAGCATGCAGTAAGACCTGAAGGCTAGCTAAGTGAGGAAGCAAAGATGCTGTACTGTGTGTCTTTAGATCTAGAAACACTAGAACACACACTCTCATCCTGAGAGGCTTTTACTGGTGGCCACGTTTGGTCCACCTTTTATTTTTAGGAATGTTCAATTAACTGACATCAACAATAACAAACAGTCGTAAGTTTTAACTTTCCCTTAAAACAGACACAGCATCTGCTTTTTTTAATTGTTTGTGTGTGTTCAAGTGTTTGTACGCAGGGCCGGCCCAAGGCATAAGCAAACTAAGTGGCTACTTAGGGCCCCGAGGCCACTAGGGGGCCCCCTAAGTGCAACAGATTTTTTTTTTTTGTAATCATTTCCATGTGATTTTATTTAATCTTTTAAGTTCAGCTTTTGCAAATTGTTACATACATTTACATAGTTTTTAAGAACTAATTATTCAACTTAAAATTTCTTTGTTTAAACCATTTTACGTGGTTTCATTGTTCGTTGACATTATTAAAGTATTTCCTTAATATTTTTATTTTCTTTTGCCTGTTTTGGCGCAATTTAATTAATTTTTATGCATCCCAGTTATTTTATCTGTTGTTTGTTGTTGATATTGCGCTCTAAATTATTTTGAACATTACTGTTGTAGTTCTTTGGAACCAAAGTTAATAAACCAGATGACATTTTTGCAGTAAAATACATTGTATACTGTTGTTGTTTTTTTTCTTCCTTTAGTTACTTTTAGTACCAAAATACACATAGGATAATGTAACCAGGGCTGTCAGAGTTGCAATGGGTTTATGTTAGGTCAGTGAATGATCTGATCATCTGACTGTTGATTGCAGTAATCCACATTATTAGCAAAAATAGAGGGCTCCAAACCAAATATCGCTTAGGGCCCCATGGAGGCTTGGGCCGGCCCTGTTTGTACATCTGAAGGCAGGAGCTCACAGACTTCTCAGATGCGTTTCCTGACTCCTGCCTTCCAGTCTACGCTTACTGAACATCGTAGTTTCCATTCAAGTCGAGGGTTACTTTAGTGTCGTTGACTACTTTTTAAGCCGTGCCGGCAGTGCAGTTTGGAGGCTCAGACAACAAATGGGTTGACTGTAGAAATCATAGTGCAACAGGAGACTCCTGAAGAGTGGGTGGGGTTGACTGTGTATGTGTGTGTGTGAGAGATCTCAGAAAGAAAGGGGTTTTTCCGTGACCCCTTTATCTCTAAGAAGCTGATGCGAGGGCGGGACAGGTCGGCTCGTCTTCCAAACGCTGCCGTGTCTTGCGTTACATCCCACTGTTGTTAAGTACAGTGTCCTTCTCGTTCCACCAGGACTCCCATCTGTCTCGTCAGATGCGTTGCCTGTTTGTGCCCCGTTGCCCACAGCTTGGGGCTAGTGCACACATTGACACTCTCACACAGTTCTCATCTCAAACTGCGCCTCCAGGCGTCCCCGTGGCCCCCTTTGCTTCCTTGTCGAGGGTTTAATAAAGAAACAATGATTTTATTACTCGGCGTCACTGTTTACTTTGTAGTCCAGCGCTGACCTTTCTGTGTGTTTCCAACATGTGCTTAACTTCAGAGACCGCCTGGTCCGGTCACACACACCTTGTCTTGCATGCTTGCGTGTTAGCGTGTCCCTGTGAGATTGAACGTGCTCTTTGTGTCTCTCAGACGTCAGACTCGATGCTGGGCATGCGGCGATACAGCCGGGGTCGGTTACCGCCTGCGCTCGAGGCTCGAGGTGCTGTCACATAGCTCATTGGCTGAGAAGCAGCCGGTGGGACCATGTAGGCCATCACTGGAGGCTCCTGTTGAGGGTAGAACACCTGTTGGTCAAAATGGCTGCCATGCTGGTTGAAGTGATGGCTGCCATGGTTACCAAGTGTGAGCGTCATGGGCATTCGCTGCTTGTAGATCTCATGAGTCGAACTTCTTTGCGGTAGGCGCGTGGCGGCCTGGGAGGTGTGGTCTCGTTGTACTGTGCCAGGGGCGGACTGCAGGAAAGGGTTGTGTGATGGACGATCAGGCAAGAGGCTCTTTGAGCGCCGGGGTAGAGGCATAGGGATATCAAGGCTGTGGTGGTGGGAGGGGGACGGAGAGGGGGGGCTGCGGCTGCTGTACGGACGATCGGAGCGCATAGTGAGAACATTAGCATAAGCTCCATCATCCAGGGTGAGCTCCCTGTCCCTGTCCCTGTCCCTGTCAGGCAAACTCAGTCCTCGCATGTGGGTGTGAGGCTGCAACTGCCGCTCCGGGATGCCATCTGGAAGCACGTTCTCGTAGGAGGCCTGACGACTCAGCTGGAGGTGCTGGGCGGGCGAGGAGGCGGGGATGGGAGACGGCGAGGAGGGGGTGGGCTCGAAGTGGCTGACGAGTCCGTCCCCTTCACCCACCAGGCCCAGCTCACTCTGCGGATGGTAGTGAGCAAACATGTCTCCACTGTGCGGGTGAGTGTGGGAGTAGTGTGAGTGCAGGTGGTCCTCGCTGATGTCGTACAGGTTCCCCAGGTGGGCGCAGGCGTCACAGCGAGTTTGCGGCGAGCGAACGGTGTAGAGGCCAGAGTAACCGCTGAGTTTGGTCAGGCAGGTGCGACAGTGGCCGGGCCTGGCCCCTTGTGTCCCCGAACCTCCAGCTGGAGTTTCAAACGAACCTCCAGATTTGTCCTTCGAACTGAATGAAAAAAAGTAAATTAAAAAAAAGAAGAACACTGATCATACAAAAAGAAAAAGTAATTTCATACAAGTGAGTCAATTTTACCCTGATGCATGCTCAATAATCCAGGTAGAAAAATCTAAAAAAGCTAAGTCTGGTCCTCTGGACATTCAAAAAACAAAACAAAACAAAGCAAAAAAATTGTAGAAACGTTTCGTCTTTCGTCCGAAAGACTTCCTCAGTCTGAGCTGCTGTGTTCAGCTCAGTCTTATAAATAGCACCCTCTCACAGTGGATCAACCAGTTGGCTGATGACAGCCGAAACCAGCTGCTCACATGATCAAGGAGGACCATCAGCCTGACGATGGATTGTTAGCACCCTGATGGTAGTTTCTACAATTTTTTTTTGCTTTTTTTGTTTTGTTTTTTTGAATGTCCAGAGGACCAGACTTAGCTTTTTAGATAAGTCAATTTTAGTGGTTTTTTTTGGGGGGGGGGGAGTCCTACCTGCTGTGTGTGTAGGTGCTGTATTTCTTATCTTTCAGGGAATGCAGGTCAGCCTCAGCACTGTGGCTGTGGTGCAAAAGGCTGGCGCTCAGCTGCATGATCGGTGCGTCCGAATGTGAGTAAGTGCTTTCAGGAGGAAAGAGGTCAGGGGGGTAACTGCGGTCATCTCCTCCCCCCTGGCTGTCTCTCTGGTATGGAGGGATCGACTGGAGGCTGGCCTGGTCAGAGTCAATGGAGTAAATCTTAGCTCCTCCACCCCCTCCTCCTCCACCTCCACCCCTCTTCCTCAGCTGATTAATTGGTTTAAACCCACCCCTCGCTGCCATGGAGTCAGAATCTTTGTGCGACGGTGGCCGACTGGAACACTCAGACATGTCCGAGTGCTGTGGTTCTTCAGGCAGGTAGCGCTGGCTCTTCATTGCTGGAGGTCCGCTGCCCCCTGAAGCAGGGGCGGGGCTTGGACCTGGAGATGCGACACTTGGCTGAGTCTTCAGTGTCTCTACGCTTTTCTTCCACAAGGCTCGGGGTTTCGACGCAGCGATGGCTGGACCTGGCAGGCGGTTCTTGCCGTTGTCATCGGTGATTGACAGCTCGGGTTTGTTGGGGCTGGTCTGGTGAGCAGGGCCTTGTTGTTGCCCGGGAAATGGTGCAGCATTATTAAGGTGGTTTTTATGTCTCCCGGACAATGACAGGAAGCCCTGTGGACCTGCAGCGTTGCTATAGAGACCAGGACCCTTCTGAGGCAGACTATGGAGCGAGTTACCTAGGAGACAAGATGACACGCTTCTCAGACAACAGATACAATAGATGGATATTTGGAAGGCTGTTTGTCCAGTTAGCTGATAGACTATCAGTTGCTTTAGCATGCAGCATGTGCACATCATTCAATCTGATTACACTGTAAGAGGGGTGTCAAACTCATTTTGATCTGGGGGCCGCATACAGCTTAATCTGATCTCAAGTGGGCCAGACCAGTAAACTCATTCCAAAATTACATAGAACGAACAGTAAGTCCACTTTTTTTCATTGCATTAGTGCAAAGAAGAAATAAATGATAAAAATCTTTACATTAAATTAATTGTCCTCTTACACTTTTACTCAGTTTAACATTTATTTAAGACTTAAAACACGTTAAAACACTAATCACAGTGATTGCACAACGTTTTAAAACATTTAGTCAACAAACAGTTTTATGGGAAAACGTTAATTTTTCTTGAAAAAGCCGACACTCTGTGTCCACTTTTCTCTTTTTTGACAAGGACATTCCGCTGATGAGGGTGCCCGACTGTCCGTTCCAAGAGAAAAAGCGGGTAAAGCGATTGAACTGACTAAAACACAGCGCCTCTGGGTCCTAGAGGCACTGTGTTTGAGTAGGACAACATAGGAACTGACTAAACCACAGCGCATCTAGCGGACAACATAGGAACTGCAGATTTGAAAGAAAATAACGTTTATTCTGTTTTTTTTTTATAATCCAGATTTATCCTCGGGCCGACTAAACCCGCTGGCAGGCCGGATCCGGCCCGCGGGCCGTATGTTTGACACCCCTACAGTCTAGACACACAACATACAGTGCCACCTTTACTGCACACGCGCAAACTAATGTCATAATTGTCTGACGTGGAATGTTAGAAGAAACAAAATTTTATCCAGGCTCTGTTTAAATATAAGAAGTGTTTGGCACCGTCTATAAATGTTTACCTTTTCCTCTCATCATGTCTAGGATGCTAGGTTGCAGGAGAACAGTGTTTTGTTTGGGAGAAGACATAGCGATTGATTTGGCAGACTTAAGCAAGTGCAGCATGTTGGCTTGAGGACTGAAGTCCAGCTCAGGCGCCTTCTTCTTCATATCTATATGGACACCGTGAATACAGCTCCATATACCCTGAGAGCAGAAGAAAAGAGGAAATTAAATGAAAGAGAGAAGGTGAGGAAATGAGGGGCAGAAGGAGATGAAAAGGTAATAGAAAAGTAAAGGCAATTCACCAACTAGTGGCTTTGACCATAAAAAAAAAGTTCAGACATGCACAAGACTAATTTCCTTACAAAGAATAGTAGAGACTGCGACATCATCTCTTGAGTGTTTTCTGCAAACCCTAACCTCATTTTGTTTTGTAAAGTGACTAGAGGAGGTAATCACCACTTTTTTTAAAAGAACTGCCTCAGAGGTGCCTTGTAAATTAAATCTAAGGGATGATGTCACTGGAGGGGGGGTCCTTTGAGTGAAAGGAGTTGTTCTTCCTACAACCACTTAACCTCCAGCACCACTGCTCTAACAGCATGGGCACGCCAAGAGACACAGAGACGCACATACTTATCCCATCACAACCCGTACACTTTCCTCAACCCATCACCCTTTCCTTTTGTAAGACACCTAATGTGTGAAACGCTGCTTGACTGGAATAAAAGCTCTGCTTAAAACAGAGGCATCACATATGAATAATGAAAAATGTGGCCTGTCTTGGTGTGCCCATTTGTGCTTCGTGTGCACATTAAAGTTTGTGTGTGCGGATCTATCCATCTGTGGTTAACTCAACTCGCCCTACTTGCATGTGTGCGACCATTTCTTACCTTTACTAGACCTACTTGGGAACGTGTGTACATATTAATATGAGGCTGGGACAAACCCACTTTGTGTGCTTTATTTTAATCATTATTTTAGCAGTTTGATTCGTTTATCCTTCAAAGAGAGAGAGAGATAGAGAGAAAGAATGGCTGTTTGTCTCTATGTGTCCCTGTGATGGATTTGCGAACCCCGCATCTCGCGCAGTGATAGCAGGACATGGGCACCAGTGACCCCCGCGACCCAAAAAAAGGAAGAAGCAGGTAAAAGATAATGGATGGATGGATATACATCCACAAACAGTTGTTTTGTATCTTGACAGTAATTGGATTTGTTTCCAAAATATGAGTCATAAATTCCAGCTTATGTGTACATAACTACAACTATTTTGATTTGTTTCTATTGTACAGCACTTTGGTTGGCCTTGTTGCGTTTTAAGTGCTCTACAAATAAATTGGTATGGTATAATATTTTTTCTTTCATTCAACCTTTGTTTACCGTTATCTCATGGTAATGTATTCACTCATACCCATCTGCTCACCACAGACTCATGTACGGGCTGCTGTTGATATCGTTTTACATTATTAGTGTTTAGCATATGCCTTAGATCTTTTAGTATACCCTTTGGCGTTCGTTTAGCATATATCTTAGTGTACATCTTAGAGCAGGGGTCACCAACATGGTGCCCGCGGGCACCCGGGTGCCCCCAAGGACCATTTGAGGTGCCCCCGGACCTGTTCTAAAAATAGCACAACTCACTACTAAGCTGCATTTAAAATTTCA
>JBBPBX010048693.1:0-25651 GCA_038048925.1 Garcialebias charrua | reverse complement strand
GACACTGCCATCTTCAACCAGGACTATGTTGATCCTGAACAACTGGAACCTACAGAGGCTCCGCCTGAATACTAGTAAAGCCCCGCCCACAGTAAAAATTTAAACAAGTGGGGCCTAAATTATGCAGAGAAGATTTCCAAATATGTAGTTTTTCATTCATTAACATGTCATGAGCTAAATTAGAAAGTCAGAACAGTAGTTTTATCTTTTTAAGGATTTGATTTTATATAAAATGTAAATTGGGAGATTTTTTTTACAACATTAATTTAAAAAAACAGCTTATTTAATGACTAGCTATTATGCTGTTTTATTTCCACCACCTTTTACCGAAAACTATCACCAAAAAGCACCTACACAATAAAAGCCTGGCAGCTGAACTTCCTGACATGTCCAACAAGCTTACAACAGAAAACCTTTTATTTTAGATGCTTGGGTTTCTGTTTCGTGCTAAAATAAAAACAGAAAAATTGAGTAAAGAAGTTTTTCATAATATGGACCATCCTCCGATAGCTCTGAGGTCCAGCACCTCCTGTTGGTCTGAGTTCTGGTCCAACTCGTGTTTATTTCTGTGGAACATGGTGCTGTAATGTTTCAGCTGGTGTAGCATTAATGTGAACTGTTTGTCTGATAATAAACAACAATAATTATTCATAATAAACAATTGTGAGTGTTGTCACTTTTCATTCATATTAATGATGTGCGTTTCAGTTTCTGTGCTAAACTCTGAGGAAACCTTGACAGCGAAGTTAGAACCGTGACGCTGCGGTTGCTGCAGCAAAACTAGAGGGATTCCTTGAAGCAGGTGAGGTTTACTCACCTTTCCTTGGACTTGTTAGTACCTGTTGTCATTACAACAGGAATAATAAATGAATAAATTCCACAGTGAGAGACAGATTTAGCACTTTGGTATTTATGGATATGTTATGCTCTGACTCAGACTGTGTGTCAGAATAAAAACTGCTCCATTTAAAACTCCGCAGCCTCCGCTTGAATCACGGCAGAGTCATTGTTGACAGTCTGAATGGAAGGATGGAAAGTGAAAGTAAACTTTGACCTAGTTGAACCTTGGATATCCCAGCAGAAACCGTCTTAGGTAGGTCCATTCAAAGGTCCTGCAGAAGACGGCCCAGCAGCTTACTGATGTGTTCTGTGGTGTTTTTGTTTGGACGGATGGAAGAGCTGGACAAAGTACCTTGGTGGCCAGGCCGGTTCTGACCCTTTCCATAGGCTTGACTTGGTCCGGTGCAAGTTCAGAGTACAGGTAGTCCTCGGGTTACAACGGTCTCGAGTTACAAAGTTTCGTGGTTACGACACATCTCCCATTTTCTATGAACAGCCTTATTTCGAGTTACGCGGATTTACGTTATAAACGTCGTAACGCAGCGGCCGCTGCGGTGGAAGAATACAGTATTGTACTGTACGCGGTGCAGCGGTGGAGGAATACAGAGGTGGAGGAATACAGAGGTGGAGGAATACGTTACGTACTGTAAACGCTCTGGACCGAGGTGGACGGCGGTTTTACGTCGTAAACGGAGGTGGACGGCGGCTTTACGTCGTAAACGAAATACGGAGGATGGACCGAGGAGTACGGCGTCACCAGCATCCAAGTAGGCCATTAACTCTTTTTGCACTTCATTATGGCTCCCAAACGTATGTGTTTTTTGATAATTATGTAGGGTACTGTGCTAGGATAGGCTAAGTGCTTGGTAATACTGTACTGTACATGTATATGGTGCAGTATGTACGTATATTTTGACTTACGTCAAAATTCGGTTTACGACGCTGCGTAGGAACGGATCTACGTCGTAAGTCGAGGACTACCGGTACTTTCATTGGGAAGGATCTGCTTTAAAGTTGCTTATAAGAAGCTACCCAGCTGCAGTTCCAAGCGAGCCGAGTCGAGCTGAAGATTTGATTTCAGTTGACTGCAGGACATCGATTGGCCAGAGAAATGTCAATAATGAGAACGTCTCCTGCACAAGCACCAAGCCCACCATTGTTAAAACATTTCAACCACAGCATTCATTTTTTAACTTATTAAAATAGTTGATGTCCATGAAAATGGCACCATGTAAACCGACATCTTGGTTTTACGAGGAGGTGCAGATGTTTCCGTACCTGTTGGCAGACACATGTAGACCCGACGGACTAGATTTGCAGGCTTCAACCGGCAGAGAGAAAGTAGCGTTGACTAGGCCATGGTGTTTTTAGAAACCAATGCAGAGAACAGTGAGCGTTATCAGGCTTTGTTTTACGGTAAGTTTTACAATGGCTCAGCCGGACAACCCGCCCACTGAAGCAGCACTCTGGAATAAGAAAACTACCAAGACCGAGCAGAAAGGAGTCTGGTTGAAAAAGGGCAAAGCAAGTCGTGATGAGACTGGACAATAAAAAAATCAAATAAACTGTTGCTGTTTGTTGAGCGTTTTTGGCCCACTGCAGTTTTGACCCTGCTGGTCCTTTGTTGATTCGTTGGTGAATCTTGTCGCCACTGGTTGGCATTTTGTTGCCCCTCCTTGGCTGCTGTTTATCAGACTACAGGTAGTCCCCGACTTACGAGCGAGTTCCGTTACTACACTATTTCCTCTGTATGACCTCTGTAATATCACATGTGGAGTTCCCCAGGGCTCTGTGCTTGGACCAAAGCTATTTATTCTATATGTGAATGACTTGGTAAATGTGTCAGGACTCCTTAAATGTATACTTTTTGCTGATGATACCACATTTTTCTGTTTAGGTGAAGATATAGAACAAATGTTGGAATTGATAAAGACAGAATTTACCAAAATACAAACTTGGTTTAAAATCAATAAATTATCATTAAATCTAGAAAAAACTAATTACATGATATTCAGTAATAAAAAGAAAACTGTTGATGTTCCACTCAAAATTGAGGGTGTTGAGATTTGTAGAGTGAGTGAGGTGAAGTTTTTGGGTGTTATTATTGATGACAAACTGACATGGAAACAACACATAAATTCTGTAAGAATAAAAATAGCTAAATCGATTGCAGTACTATACAAGGTCAGAGACCTATTGAATGATAAAGCTCTGTATTTGTTGTATAACACAATCATTGTTCCACACTTAATCTATTGTATTGATGTTTGGGGGAAAGCGTGTAAAACAATCACAAAGCCTATTTTTGTATTACAGAAAAGAGCTGTAAGAATTATCACTAGAAAACATTACTGTCATCCATCCAGTACATTATTTTATCAACTGAAATTATTGAAGTTCCATGATTTGGTTGATTATAATATTTTATCAATTATGTATAGGGCTCAGAATAACGAATTACCTTTAAATATCCAAATGAATTTTGTTAAAAGACAAAGTTGTTATAATCTTAAGGGGACAGAGATGTTTGTAAAACCACAATTCAGAACTAGTTTGAAGGGACGTTCTACCTCAATCCAGGGAATTAGATTATGGAATGGCTTGGAGAATGTAGTTAAAAATGCCAAGTCACTGTTTACATTTAAGAAAATGATCAAAAGGAATTTGTTGAAAAAATATATATGAATTAGCATAATGTGTATTGTATCAATTATTAGTTATGTATTAGTATTAGTATTAGAAAATTAGAAAGAGTTAGTCATTTTGTACTGCTGGTGAAAGATTATTATTGTTTAATCTGATTGTTTGAAAAAAGGGGCAGATATAATAAGATTTATTCTTCTTTCTGCTACCTTTCATTTTTTTACATTGTGTACATATCATTAATGGGATTGTCTTGTATTGTGTTTCTTTTGTAAAAAAAAATGAACAAATTTAATAAACATAAACATCTCGTAAGACGAAAATCTCGTATGTCGGGGACTACCTTTTATAAATCGGCGACTAACTTTTATACCGCACGAGCCGCCACTGATACACGTACATGTACGATAATGAACAGTTACCAAGCACTTTGCCTATCCTAACACACTTTAAAACATTTTAAAAGAGCATACATAAAAAATAAAAAATAAATTTCTTACTTTGAGCTGCTTGTCTCCGTCTGTTTGCATGGTAGCTCCGCTGCGTTAGTTCCGCTGCGTTAGCATGTTAGACCCTCCAAAAAGGCTGCCGCAGCTGTTAGCGCGATAACAATCCAACATCTGAGGCTGCCAGGCAGACATCGAGTCGAGCTCCGTCGCCTGTCGGCTCCGTGTCCCCGGTGAGGGCGATAGCATCCACCCATCCATCCTACAGCTAGGCTTGTTAGCATGGTATCTGTTGCTTCTCCGGCCCAACACGCTGTCTGCTGCTTCACAGCGTCGTTTTTCTTCGTCCATCCGTCACTCCACAAAACCGCCGTTCAGCTCCTGCTCATGTATCCGAGCGCAGGAACCTCTAAACGGACACTGTCCGTCCGAACCCGGCTCTCCAGGCCGGAGCTAACTGGCTAATCAGCCGAACACCGCCGAACAGTGTGCACATCTGATGTTGCTCATGGTCCTCAGTGCACTCAGGGAGCTTGTGTGTTTGCCCAGACACACGAAACATTAGAAGGAACATCGGTTATGGTCTGAACCAGGTGCAAGACATCCTTCAAAATCAATCAATCAATCACCTTTATTTTACCAGGTAGAGCCCGTTGAGATCGATATCTCTTTTACAAGGGTGACCTGGTCAAGTGGTCAGCAGCACACGTCACATGGTAATTGACAATAAGCATTTGCATTTATCAAAAAGAAAAAAGAAGCCACACAGAGCCACACGATGAAGATCTGGGAGAGAGTTGTGGAAGGAAGGCTTAGACAAGAGGTGACTATCTGTGAGCAGCAGTATGGTTTCATGCCAAGAAAGAGCACCACAGATGCATCTTTGCTTTGAGGATGTTGATAGAGAAGTACAGAGAGGGTCAGAAAGAACTCCATTGTGTGTTTGTGGATTTAGAAAAAGCATATGACAGGGTGCCAAGAGAGGAGGTGTGGTATTGCATGAGGAAATCTGGAGTGGCAGAAAAGTATGTTAGACTGGTACAGGACATGTATGAAGACAGCAGGACAGTGGTGAGATGTGCTGTAGGAGTGACAGATAGCTTCAAGGTGGAGGTGGGATTGCATCAAGGATCGGCTCTGAGCCCCTTCTTGTTTGCTCTGGTGATGGACCGACTAACAGATGAGGTCAGGCAGGAATCCCCATGGACTATGATGTTTGCAGATGACATTGTGATATGTGGTGAGAACAGGGAACAGGTGGAAGAGAACTTGGAGAGGTGGAGGTATGCACTTGAAAGAAGAGGAATGAAAGTCAGTCGTAGTAAGACAGAGTACATGTGTGTGAATGAGAGGGAGGAGGTGGAACAGTGAGGCTACAAGGGTCAGAGGTCACAAAGGTGCAGGACTTCAAGTACTTGGGGTCCACTGTCCAGGAAAATGGGGAATGTGGTAAAGAGGTGAAAAGAGAGTCCAGGCAGGATGGAGTGGATGGAGAAAAGTTTCAGGAGTGATTTGTGACAAAAAGGTGTCAGCAAAGGTCAAAGGAAAAGTTTACAAGACAGTGGTGAGACCAGCTATGTTGTATGGTCTGGAGACAGAGACATGGACAAAAAGACAGGAGACAGAACTGGAAGTGTCAGAAATGAAGATGTTGAGGTTCTCCTTAGGAGTGACAAGGATGGATAAGATCAGGAATGAGATCATCAGAGGTACAGCACATGTTGAACAACTGGGAGATAAAGTTAGGGAGGACACACTGAGATGGTTTGGACATGTCCAGAGGAGGGACAGTGGGTATATTGGTAGAAGGATGTTAGAAATGCAGCTGCCAGGAAAAAGACACAAAGGAAGGCTAAAGAGGAGATATATGGATGCAGTTAGAGAGGACATGAAGGTAGTTGGAGTGAGGACAGAAGATGCAGAGGACAGAGTGAGGTGGAGGATGACACGCTGTGGCGACCCCTGAAAAGGGAAAAGCCGAAAGAAAAAAAAAAGAAAAAAGAAAACTACAATCACAATAAATAGATGTTGACAGTTCAAAACCATCAGGCTAACACAGACTTCTTTAGGCATTATATATATAAAAACAGACATCGGTTGAGTAGATAGTTAAAAGTCAACAATGACATGTATATTGGATATGTAGTGTTTAGAAACATCTGCAATGGTCAAGTTTCTTGAGGACATTATCTAATACGGTTGACATGAAGGATCTAGGAGAGATGAGTGTTGATAGATTCAGATCTGTCTGTAAGTTGTTCCAGGCTGAGGGGACGGCGAAGCTGAACACTCTTTAAAAGGGGATCATATGTGGCACAGACTGTCAGTGCACGTGAAGAGACAGGAAGCAGGTTCCAATCAGACGGCTGTCATCAAGCCCTTAACTAACACCTACCAGAGCTCAGCCCGGGAGTTCTCAGACCTCAGCACCAAGACTTTGTACAACGTGGCTGAGGAGGATGAAAGTGAGCCTCTCAGTTACGACTCCCCTGCCTCACCCCCCATGATGGCCCATGGGCAAATGCCGGCCCGCGGGCAGATAAAAGACGTGGGCGAGGAGGTTGAGATCTATTCCCCCAAGCTTCTCCAACAGAACAACATCGTCCCTCAACACGGCGTCACTGAACACCTCCAGGAAGAGGTGGCTTTAAACAACATTGTTATCCCTGAGTTCAGCATCCCTCAGGGTGTGAGCAGAGGCATGCCGGTGTATCACCAGGCTCACCTCATCCAGCCTGTCCATCTCGACCCGTTTGATGATGAGCCATTAGATGAGGAAGAGGAGGAGAATGAGCAGTTTGGTCTTCTCCAGGGCTGCAGGTACAACAACTTCTCCAGGGCTGCAGGTACAACAACTTCTCCAGGGCTGCAGGTACAACAACGCCCAGCTTCATGACGAGGGTCACTTGGTTGATGTCAAACTAGCGATGGAGGACTCTGTTTCTCTGATGCCCCCCTCCCCTTTTCGTGATTGCACTGGACCTCCGGTGAGTCTGTTCCCCAACTCACTGGTGTCTGAGTCAATTCTGTGCACCCCTCCAAACGTGACATACACCTCCGTCATCTTCAGAGACTTCAAGCAAAGCTCATCGACTCTGTGAGCGAGCGCTGACGATGTTTTAAGCTCTGCTACATGTTCAAGTTCCCTGCAGGTCATTTGTTACTGGGCTGCGACTGCTGGCAACTGGTTCTCACGGAGGAGTCACCAAAGAGTTCGATGCCGAGCGCGTGTCTAAACATCATCTTAAAGATTAAAAACTGCTCTAAATCTATCTTTATTATTAAATTGTACTTCAGTAGAATAACTCATAAATGTGGCCGCTGCCAAGGTCAATACAAGGTCAGCTGGAGCGGGTATGATATGACCGGAGGTGGACAACAAAATAATGTGCAGGGCCAAGAATAGTTTTACAGTTCAAATGGCTTGATGTCACCTGGGACCTCGTGTATAGGGTTGCCAACCGTCCCTTGAATAACGGAATCGTTCCGTATTTAGAAACAAATGTACGCGTCCCTTATTGATCTGTAGCAGGACGCACTTTGTCCCGTAATATCGTGAGAATCAAAACTATTCTGTCAACGTCAATGGAGTTGATATATAATGATGCGCTTTATGTCGATTTTTATGGTTGAGAAGCCGCTCTGCTCTGTGACCAATGAGCTGACAGCCCTTTTACACACGCGATTGAAACTACAGAATCCGGCTCATCTCATTGGTCCAGTCTTGGCAGTTTACGGAAGACATGGCAGCGACAGGATTTGAAGAAGAAGGCAGCATTATGGACGCGAGCGGCAAACAGAATGTTCGTATTGATTTTTTGCTATTTAATACAGTTTTAAGTTATTAAGCAGGACAGAGGTCTGTTTAAGAAAGATACATAATTTTCAAAAGATATGTTTGTTTCTGGCAATTCTATTTGCACTAAAAATAAATGGTTAATTGTGTAATAATTTGTTTATACATATTTTTATAATTCAAAAACACGTATCCAAATGAATTCAGGTTGATTTCAAAGTGAGGAGGGGCAGGCAGGGTGTTTGTGTGTGTGTGTGTGTGTGTGTGGGGGGGGGGGGGGGTTAAATGGGGTGACCAGCCCTGCCGAGAGGTGTCCCTTATTTATTTATCAAGGAGTTGGCAACCCTACTCGTGTATCAAAGAGTGGGCTGTTTTCATACTGAGAGTTGATGTATAGAGACAACATGAGGGACATGCACACACACAGAAATATTCAGATTGATCAAACTGTGCATGTTTCAGCTCACCTTTCCTTCATCCCATGTGCAGCGAGCACTCTACCATTTGAGCTACATACACTTAGACATTGAGGATTTGGTTTCTTAACACTGAACGTAACATAACGTGACTATGAAGGTGCAGGACTTCACACATTAAATCCTTCCGTTCCCAGTCTTCCACTGTCTCCACGGGTGCCCCCCAAGGAGCTGTCCTCAGTCCCCTCCTCTTCATCATTTACCTCCTTCCTCTAGGTCACATCTTCCAGAAATACGGCGTCCATTTCCACTGTTGCTGATGACACACGTCAGCAAAACCAAACTCCACCCACCCTCCATCCTCACCAACTGTCTCATTGAGCTAAATCACTGGTTTTCCAACAACTTCCTTCAACTAAACGGTAACAAAACAGAAATCATTCTTGTTGGTACCAAAAACTCTATTTCAAAATCAGAACATCTTCCGTCCCCCTTAACAACTCTCTGCTATCCCCCTCCCCTCAGGTCAAGAGTCTCGGTGTCATCCTCGACACCACTCTCTCCTTCACTTCACACATCAACAATGTTACTCGGTCTGCCTATTTCCACCTCCGTAATATTAACCGTCTCCGTCCTTCTCTCACACCCCGCTCCACAGCCATCCTGGTGCACAGTCTTGTGACTTCCCGTATCGATTACTGCAACTCCCTTCTCTACGGCCTCCCCAACAAATCTCTCCACAAGTTACAGATGGTCCAGAACTCAGCTGCCCGTGTCATCACTCAAACCTCCTACTATAACCACATCACTCCTGTCCTGCAGCAGCTCCACTGGCTCCCGGTTAAATCACGCATCATCTTCAAAATTCTACTCCTCACGTTCAAATCTATCCACAACCTTGCCCCTCCTTATCTATCTGACCTCCTACAAATCTCCATCCCATCACGCTCTCTCAGATCCTCCTCTTCGCTACATCTCCATGTACCCTCTGCCCGCCTCTCCACCATGGGGAGCAGGGCCTTCACCTGCTCTGCCCCTCACCTCTGGAACGCTCTACCGCCAGACCTTTCTCTGTTCAAGACAGCCCTGAAAACACATCTCTTTAGACTAGCTTATCACTAACTTTACTAAATGTATTTTATATTTCAATTTGTTACTGCCGATGTTTGAACTGTGTTTGTTTGTTTTCTTGCTGTGAAGTGTCCTTGGTTGTCCTGAAAGGCGCTTTTAAATAAAATGATTATTATTATATTAATATTTATGAAGGATCACAGTGGTCTCATAACTTTTTAATAATTGTGCTGTCTGTTGTTTTAACAAAATATCTCAAGAACCACTAGGCAAACTTTAACAAAACTATCAATAATCAATTGTATGTTGGAGTGAATTCAGTTCAGGATGGCAACAGCTAATTAACATTAGCCCAAAGGAAACAAAGTTCATGCTCAATCTTCCAGGTACCAAATCCAATCATTCTCAGTCCGGTCATCTGGACAGTTTCTTTTTTTATAGAGACTAACCTGTAGAAATAAAGGTTGAGTGAATGAATGAACATGCATTTGTTTTTTTAAACATCAGATCCTTAATTTGTTTGTCAGCCCCAGAAGAAGTGATGGAGTGTGTTACATGCACTGGGCTAGTAATTTATTTAAGTCCGAAGAAGTAGTTGTTTAAAGGTTTTGAGTGAATAATTGACTGCAGCTGTTGCTTAAAGCACACTGTAGGTGGGGTGGTTGCTCCCTCTATATTAGGTCCAGACCGCAGAAGAGAGGTCCGAAGCAGCAGCAGAGTGAGTGGAGCCATGGTCGAGTGAAGTAGCCGAATGGAGAAGCCGAATGAAGGTCCAAAGCAGTAACCGATGAGAGCCGTAGTCGATGAAGCCGAAGGAAGCCAAATGAATCCAATGAGAGCTGATGTCGAGGGAAGCCGAAGAAAGCCGAAGTAAAACAGCCGAAGAAGAAACGTGAGAAGCCTAAGTAAATAACCGTGAGAAGTTGAAGTAAACAGCCGAAGCTGAAGGAGGAAGCCGTGAGAACCGAAGAGGAAGAGCAGGACTTGCATGTAGCTTGGGAACTGTCAGGTGCTTCGACGGCTCCGTAGGAGTTGGCCGCCTGTGGTTCCTTTATGTTTATTTAAATTGGCTCACCAGATCCGCCTTTCTTTTTATCACTTTATTTTTGTGGACGCGAAGACACCGAGAGACTAAAATAAACTTTTTTTTAAACCATCCTTTCCGTGTCTAGTGTCCTCTATATGGTACGTGCCTTCGGGTCGTAACAGTGTTCTGCAACCAAAACATTCAAGCATTTCAAACTTTACCACAAAACACCCGGCAGAAATTATTTTTAACGACAGCTTTATTTACTGAAAACTCATAAAATGAGTGTTCTGTAGATGCGATCGATAAATGCATGTAGCAGAGAGCTGACAACAAACAGTTTTTAAAATGTAAATAAAAACAGTTAGCATGAGTCAGACACTCAATGATGACCTGCCAACGGGACAAATCTTTAAATAACTTTCCTTCCAGCAACAAATACTTTAAATTTCATGTAAAACTTTTCAACAACAAAAACAAAATAAAATGTTGTTCTTACTGAATTTGTGCACTCGAGTTACAAACATGCTAAACTGCTACATGACCGTGTTGTCGGTCTGCATGTACAGTAGCTTTTCTCAGCCTAAAAGTTATTTATAGTGGCAATAATCCAGCCTCGTGCAACATCAGACAAACTTTACAGTCAGTGTGTAACATTCTCATGCTCAGAAACCTTCAGGCTGCACATCTGTGTGAGTCTGCACATCTGTGGGAGTCTTCACACCAAACAACGTTCCTGCTTTCAGCCGTCGTAACAAACTCAAAGCTTGATTTTAGACTTCACGCCTCGTCTCAGTTCACATACAGTAGGCTCGCAACAGTCCTGCTACAGAAAGTTAGTGTGAATAAAATATAAATTAATAAATAGTTATTAAAGTTTTAGTGGCTCAAGGAGTGTCCTGATGGCACTTTGGAGCTGTGCTCCAGAATAAGTTATAGAAGCACAAAAAAGGCAAATAAATTAATGAAAGGAAGCAAAGGCATTATTTTGAAAAATAAAAATGTCTCGGTGATTGTTTCAACAACCTTCATCCCAGGTTCTCTTGATTTTCTGGTTACTCGTGCTGAAACGTCTGGGATGCGTTTGTGTTGTTAGTGCGACCGGGAAGTCAACGGGGACGCAGAGACGCTGCGTACGAACAGTTTGAGGCTGACGGGGCAGGTGACCAACAGATATGCATGTGAGAAATAATGAGTTTCTCTAGGATGCGTGCAGAGATAAACGAGGACAAAACAGAGGAGACATGGAAGGTGATGAAGTCTGGGTGGGAGACGAAGACATTCAGTATTCATCCTGGTCCAGGTGAGCTTGACCATCGAGGTCCTCGTCTTCTGGAGGGGCAAAACCTTCCTGAGATACAAAAAAAAAAAAAGATTAAAATGAACATCTGAGATTTCTTCTATCAAAATGACCAAAAGGATTCAAAACTTTTAATAAATAGTTTAAAAAGTTAACTTCTCTCCATCGACTCCCTGTCAAATCCTATTGTTCCATATTTTACTAACAGAGCACTTCACTGTCAGACTGCAGGTTTACTTGTGGTTCCTAGAGTTTCCAGCAGCAGAATGGAGGAAGATCTTTCAGTTCTCAGGCTCCTCTCTTGTGGAACCAACTTCCAGTTTGTGTCCATGAGGCTGACACATTGTCCAGTTTGAAGACTGGGATTAACACTTTACTTTTTCATAAATCCTATACAGTAGTTAGGGTTGGATTGGGTTTCTTGACCTATCCCTTAGTTATGCTGCTATAGACTTAGACTGCTGGAGAACAAATTGACCACATTTCTTTATTCTGCGGCTGATATCACTGACATTAACTTTTTTTACATTAACAGTTTTCTTCCCTAAGAAACTACAGCACCACCTGGTAGGTGGTTGGGTTAAATGCAGAGGCGAATTTCGTCTGTGTATGGGAAACATACGCAGATGACAGGAAAAGACATTATTATTATTATTATTATTACAGCTGGGCTATAGAAACTACATCTGGACCAGAATAAACTACACCTGGACTATAGAAACTACTACACCTGGACTATAGAAACTACACCTGCACCATAATAAACTACACCCAGGACTATAGAAACTACTACACCAGGACTATAGAAACTACACCTGCACCACAATAAACTACACCAGTACTATAGAAACTACACCTGGACCATAATAAACTACACCTGGACTATAGAAACTACTACACCTGGACTATAGAAATTACACCTGGACCATAATAAACTACACCTGGACCATAATAAACTACACCTGGACCATAATAAACTACACCTGGACTATAATAAACTACACCAGGACTATAGAAACTACAGCTGGACCATAATAAACTACACCTGGACTATAGAAACTACACCTGGACTATAGAAACTACACCTGCACCATAATAAACTAGACCAGGACTATAGAAACTACTACACATGGACTGTAGAAACTACACTTGCACCATAATAAACTACACCAGGACTATAAAAACTACACCTGCACCATAATAAACTACACCAGGACTATAAAAACTACACCTGCACCATAATAAACTACAACAAGACTATAGAAACTACAGCTGGACCATAATAAACTACACCTGGACTATAGAAACTACAACTGGACTATAGAAACTACAACACCTGGACTATAGAAATTACACCTGCACCATAAAAAACTACACCAGGACAATATAAACTACAGCTGGACCATAATAAACTACAACTGGACTATAGAAACTACACCTGGACTATAGAAACTACACATGCACCATAATAAACGACACCAGGACTACTATAGAAACTACAGCTGGACCATAGAAACTACTACACCTGGACTATAGAAATTACACCTGCACCATAATAAACTACACCAGGACTATAGAAACTACACCTGCACCATAATAAACTACACCAGGACTATAGAAACTACAGCGGGACCATAATAAACTACATCTGGACCAGAATAAACTACACCAGGACTATAGAAACTACAGCTGGACCATAATAAACTACATCTGGACCATAATAAATTACACCAGGACTATAGAAACTACAGCGGGACCATAATAAACTACACCTGCACCATAATAAACTACACCTGGACCATAATAAACTACACCTGGACCATAATAAACTATACCAGGACTATAGAAACTACAGTTGGACCATAATAAACTACACCAGGGCTGTAGAAACTACACCTGCACCATAATAAACTACACCAGGACTATAGAAACTACTACACCTGGACTGTAGAAACTACATCTGCACCATAATAAACTACACCAGGACTATAGAAACTACACCTGCACCATAATAAACTACACCAGGACTATAGAAACTACAGCTGGACCATAATAAACTACACCTGGACTATAGAAACTACACCTGCACCATAATAAACTGCACCAGGACTATAGAAACTACTACACCTGGACTGTAGAAACTACACCTGCACTATAATAAACTACACCAGGACTATAAAAACTACAACCGCACCATAATAAACTACACCAGGACTATAAAAACTACACCTGGACTATAGAAACTACTACACCTGGACTATAGAAACTACACCTGGACTATAAAAATTACACCTGCACCATAATAAACTACACCAGGACTATAGAAACTACAGCTGGACTATAATAAACTACACCTGGACTATAGAAACTGCACATGCACCATAATAAACTACACCAGGACTATAATAAACTACAGCTGGACTATAGAAACTACTACACCTGGACTACAGAAACTACACCTGCACCATAATAAACTACACCAGGACTATAGAAATAAACTACAGAAACTACTACACCTGGACTATAGAAACTACACCTGCACCATAATAAACTACACCAGGACTATAGAAGCTACAGCTGGACCATAATAAACTACACCTGGACTATAGAAACTACAACTGGACTATAGAAACTACTACCCTTGGACTATACAAACTACACCTGGACTATAGAAACTACACCTGGACTATATAAACTACCCCTGGACTATAGAAACTGCACCTGGACCATAATAAACTACACCCGGACCATAATAAACTACACCTGGACTATAGAAACGACTACACCTGGACTATAGAAACTACTACACCTGGACTATAGAAACTACACCTGGACCATAATAAACTACACCTGGACTATAATAAACTACACCAGGACTATAGAAATTACACCTGGACTATAGAAACTACAGCTGGACCAGAATAAACTACACCTGGACCATAATTAACTATACCAGGACTATAGAAACTACACCTGCACCATAATAAACTACACCAGGACTATAGCAACTATACCTGGACCATAACAAACGACACCGGGACCATAATAAACTACACCTGGACTATAGAAACTACACCTGGACCATAATAAACTACACCTGGACTATAATAAACTACACCAGGACTATAGAAATTACACCTGGACTATAGAAACTACAGCTGGACCATAATAAACTACACCTGGACCATAATTAACTATACCAGGACTATAGAAACTACACCTGCACCATAATAAACTACACCAGGACTATAGCAACTATACCTGGACCATAACAAACGACACCGGGACCATAATAAACTACACCTGGACTATAGAAACTACACCTGGACTATCAAAACTACACCTGGACCATAAAAAAACTACACAGTGTCTATAGAAACTACACCTGGACTATCAAAACTACAGCTGGACCATAATAAACTACAACTGGACCGTAAAAAACCATAACAGGACTATAGAAACTACAGCTGGACCATAATAAACTACACCTGGACCATAATTAACTATACCAGGACTATAGAAACTACACCTGCACCATAATAAACTACACCAGGACTATAGCAACTATACCTGGACCATAACAAACGACACCGGGACCATAATAAACTACACCTGGACTATAGAAATTACACCTGGACTATCAAAACTACAGCTGGACCATAATAAACTACACCTGGACCGTAAAAAACCATAACAGGACTATAGAAACTACACCTGGACCATAAAAAAACTACACAGTGTCTATAGAAACTAAACTACATGTAGACCATAATAAACTACACCACGACTTACAAATGACCTTTACATACCACTCATTCACAGTCATGGTGTAACATTGTCATGCTCAGAAACCTTCATTCTGCACATCAGGTCCAAACTACACCTGGACTACTCCTTGTGTGTTTCTCTGTCTCTGTCCTGTCCTCTCTAACCGCGGTCAGTAGATCCTGAGCCTGGTTCTGCTGGAGGTTCCTTCTCGGGAGTCCCTTTCTGCTGAATGTAGTAAACAAAGATTTGAAGAAAACTTTTTACTATTGATCATTTCTTCATTGATTGTAAGTGATTGTCTTGGACTGAATCCACTTTAGATGTGAATTTTGACTTGTTTTTGTTATATGGTGCCCTAAAGGACGACATTGTGACGTAGTAAATATAAATAAATTGAACTGAACAGGATATAAGACATTGTTGACAAAGGCTCTGTTTAAAGTTGGAATTGTTTCCATGGTAACGAGCATCAAGTACCTCTGTGGCGTACAGAATGTTAATGATCTTGCTGAGGACGCCGTTGCTTTCACTCTCGTGTTCCTGGCAGATGAGCTCGACGTCCCGCAGTTTGGTGAAGTAGAAGTCCCTCTCCTTCTCTAGACCATCAACCGTCAGCTTCAGCTCCATCAGCTGAGGAGAGGACATATGTTCAAGCTGCTGATCATGACCTGATCAAAGATATACAGGTAGTCCTCGACTTACGAACGAGTTCCGTTCCTACGGCCGTTCGCATGTCGTAAATCACCGTAAGTCGGAAAATACGTCCAAACGGCACCTCATACGTACAGTACTTTATTTTACCAAGCACTTAGCCTATCCTAACACATTATACCCTACATACCCTGATGCATGCTCAATAATCCAGGTAGAAAAATCTAAAAAAGCTAAGTCTGGTCCTCTGGACATTCAAAAAATAAAACAAAACAAGCTTCTTTTTCTTTTTTTTCTTTCTTTTTTTTGTTTTATTATTTGAATGTCCAGAGGACCAGACTTAGCTTTTTTAGATTACCCTACATAATTATCAAAAAACACATACATTTAGGAGCCATTTTTAAGGAAAAAAAAGAGTTAATTACCTACTGGTATGCTGGTCTCCGTCTGTTAGCATGTTAGCTCGTTGCACCTCCGAGTTCTGCAGCTTCCAGCTGCTTCACTCGGTCCACAGCTCCTAACCTCCTCTGCTCTGTCTGCTCCGGTCTGCCCAAACCATGCGGTCTCTAGTAAATTTCCACTGAAGCCACTCCCCCTCCCTCCACCAAGTGCTCTCCCCCCTCCCCACCTGTAAATTTAAAGGCGCATAAGCGCATAAATGGCGTAACTAGAACTAATGCTTTTCAATGGGACGCGTTCGTAAAGTTGAATCGCCGCAAGTCGAGACCGCCGTAAGTCGGGGACTACCTGTATATTTTAAAAAAGGATTTTCATGAAGATTATGTTTATATCCAGAATGGTCTGGCAAATGGAAAAAACACAGAAGACTTTTCAATTATTAAAAAATAATAATAGAGGGAGTGGCGGCGCAGAGGCTAGAGAAGGCGAGTCTGTGAAGGTCATCAGTTTGATAAACTCAAATTTTTATATATTTACAAAAGAGTTGATAACATCATGTATGGATGAACAGATATTTGTCTGCTGTACCTGTTGATTTAGCTCCATGATCTCTGCGTCACTGCCCCCGTTTCTTGACAAAGACGGGTTCTTCCTGATGACTGGCGTGTTGTGCTGGATCCGCTGTGGTGCTGGCATGATTTTTGGAACTGTGGGAGATGTTCGCTGTGGTCCTGGAGCGGTGACAGATGCAGAGACACGTTTAGCACCTGAACTATTACAAACGGAGTCACTGCATTACTTTTAGCTTTACAGCAACTGTGGCGATGAGTTGAACATGATGGAGCACGGCTGGTGTCCGGTGTAGCATGAAGCACCTTCACTTTAGAATTCTGAAGGTGAAATTAACAAACTGATGAAGAACCTGATATAAAACACACATGATGACATGTGACTTTTTACATCAGGTTCATTAGTAAACACAACTCTGAAAAAGTTGAGCTGTTGTGTAAAATGTAAATAAAAACAACACACTGACTCATAATGCCATATTTTCTTCATGGAGCTCAGCAAACAGATGTTTAAACAAAGAATCATCTGGACTCAGGAGCCCCGTCTGTAAACACAGTTCACTGAGTCCATCACGTGAAGAAGACGTCGTCTGTGGACGCCATCCAGAGGCAGCGGTCTTCATTTGAAATGAACTGACGCAGAGTGGAAAACACACATCCATTAATCCATCCAACCAATAACCATCCATCCATCCAATCAAAAACCATCCAATCAAAAACCATCCATCCATACATACATCCATCCATAAATACATCCAAAAAACACACATCCATTAATCCATCCAACCAATAACCATCCATCCATCCATCCATCCAATAAAAGCCATCCAGCCATTCAATCAAAAACCATCGATCCAATCCAAACCATCCATCCATCCATTACAAAACATCCATCCATCCATTACAAAACATCCATCCATCCATCCAATCAAAAACCATCGATCCAATCAAAACCATTCATCCATTACAAAACATCCATCCATCCATCCATCAATCCATTACAAAACATCCATCCAATCAAAAAACGTCCATCCATCATCCATCCATCCAATCAAAAACCATCGATCCAATCAAAACCATTCATCCATTACAAAACATCCATCCATCCATCCATTCATCCATTACAAAACATCCATCCAATCAAAAAACATCCATCCATCATCCATCCATCCAATCAAAAACCCATCAATCCAGTCCAAACCATCCATCCATCCATCCATCCATCCAATCAAAAAACATCCATCCATCCATCCAACCAATCAAAAAACAGCCATCCATCCATCCATTACAACATCCATCCAATCAAAAAACATCCATCCATCAATCCATCCATCCATCCAATCAAAAACCATTGATCCAATCAAAACCATCCATAAATCCATCCATCATCCATCCATCCAAAAAACAATCATCATCCATTCATCCATCAACCCATTCATCCATTCATCAGAATACATACATATATCATCATCCATTCATCCATCCAAGCAATAACCATCCATCCATCCATCCATCCATCCAACCAATAACTATCATCCATCAATCCATCCAACCAATAACTATCATCCATCAATCCATTCAACCAATAACATCCATCCCTCTTCCCGTGAGACGAGCTCCTTCACTGTCCAGTTTTAAAACTCTTCTAAAAACACATTTTTACTCCCTGGCTTTTAGCACAGACTGAATTTGTTCTGCACTGTTTTTATTGATCTTAATGTTTTATTTTTTATGTGCTTAAATGTTCTTGATTTCATGTGTACAGCACTTTGTTGCAGCTGTGGTTGTTTTAAAGGGCTTTATAAATAAATTATTATTATTATTATTATCCTTCAAATCAATAACCATCCATCCATCCAACCAACCATCCATCCATGATATTTTTACCCACTTCTTCCTTTTTGGGTCATGGGGGTCACTGGTGCCCATATCCAGCAGTCACTCACTGTGTGAGAGGCAGGGGACACTGTGGACAGGTCTCCAGTCCATCACAGGGACACATGGAAACAAATGAGACAAACAACCATTCACTCTCTCTCACCTAGGGACAATTTTAGAGTTACCAATCAGTCCAACATGCATGTTTTGGATCTGTGGGAGGAAACTGGAGTACCCAGAGAAAACCCATGCAGCACAGAGAGAACATGCAAACTCCACCAGAAAGGCCCCTCCAGTCAGGATTTGATCTGGCGACCCATCAGCTGAGAGGTGGCAGGTCTACCAACTGTGCCACCGTGCCGCCCCAGAAAACTGTTCTATGGTTTAAAACCGTAGAAATTTGAAATTATTTTTAAAAACCATAGATGCAATGTCTGTACGAAAGGGGAGAGAGACCATCCAGACTTATCAGACCACAGGTCAAAAGCCAGCCTCTCTGATGGTATGGGGGTGCATTAGGGCCTATAGTATGAGCAGCTTCCACATCATGGAAGGCACCATTAATGCAGAAAAGTAAACAGGTTTTACAACAATAAACAGGAATCTTCTTCAACAAAGGCCTTTCACATTTCACAAAAAGCTTAACTACATGTTGCATCCATGCATGGCTGCAGTAGAAGACTCCGGGTGCTGGACTGGCCTACCTGCAGTCCAGACCTCTTACCAATAGAAAACGTTTGACATGTGATGAAACAGAAATCCAGAAAAGAAGACCAATAACTGTAGAACAGATATACATCAGACAAGAAAGGAACATCCCCTCCAAAAACTCGTACAACTGGTCGTCTCAGGCCCACAATGAAAAGAAGAAGGCATTCACAGTGAGAAACATGGACCTGCTTGAACTTTTCTTCAGATGTAGTGATGCCATAAAATTATTTTTTTTCCTCTTAAAACTGAAAAGTTTCTTAGTTCAAACATTTGATATGTTTACGTTATTCCACTGTGAATAAAATATGGGTTTATTAGATTCATAATTTATTGCATTCTGTTTTTGTTTACATTTTACACAATGCTCCAACATTTTCAGAATGAGTGTTGCTTTTAGAAAATAGCATTTATTTGAACTTTTTGAAGAAAAACACCCAAACCTCTATGTGCTTCAGCAAAGATGTCTCAGACAGAACATGCCAACACGCATTGATCACGGTTCAGAGAATAAATGCAACCTTTAAATCCATTTCCATCCACACAAATACAGTGTCAGTCATAAAGCTGTTTTTTTTTTTTTTACACGTTGGGATCTAAATTAGGCTCCACATGATGATTTCCAAGCAACAGGCTCATCAGACTGACTACATGTAGTTAGTGAAATTCAACATTTTGGTCCATCAAGCTTTCAGAGCTAAAGTTGCATCTTTGTTAATGCCGGACACTGGGGGAAGTGACTGAACTCAACATTTCTGTACAGTTGTTTGAATTTCTGATCAGTTTGAACAACAAAATGACAGAAGAAGCTTTAAGGATACTGATTATTGTTTTTTTACGATTGTTTTGTCCCACGATGCACTGTGGTTAGGGTTAGGTGATATGCTATTTTATTTTTATCAGCCAGTTCAACAAACGATTGCCACAAGTACGTAAGCGTCAGCATGCTTTTGTTGTTGTTGTTTGTTTTTTTATTTTTGGTGGGGGGTATGAACAGTCAGCAATCCTTGTTTCTGTACAACTGTAGATTATGTTTATTATGTTTATGTTTATTAAATTTGTTCATTTTTTTTACAAAAGAAACAATACAAGGCAATCTCATAATGATAGTGTACAAAATGTAAAAAAAATGAAAGGTGGCAGAAAGAAGAATAAATCTTATTATATCTGCCCCTTATCTCCAACAATCAGATTAAACAACAGTAGTCAAACCATGTAAACAATAATAATCTTCAACCAACTTTTTCCAACAGTCAGGTTAAACAATAATATTCTTCAACCAACAGTACAAAATTACTAACTCTTTTTAATTTTCTAACTAACAGTACAAAATGACTAACTCTTTCTAATTTTCTAACTAATACAATACACATTACGTTATTTCACATATATTTTTTAACACATTTGTTTTGATCATTTTTTTAAATGTAAACATTGACTTGGCATTTTTAACTACATTCTCCAAGCCATTCCATAATCTAATTCCCTGGATTGAGGTAGAACGTCCCTTCAAACTGGTTCTGAATTGTGGTTTTACAAACAACTCTGTTCCCTTAAGATTATAACAACTTTGTCTTTTAACAAAGTGCATTTGGATATTTAAAGGTAATGCATTATTTTGAGCTCTATACATAACTGATAAAATATTATAGTCTACCAAATCATGGAACTTCAATAATTTTAGTTGATAAAATAATGTACTTGATGGATGACGGTAATGCTTTCTAGTGATAATTCTTACAGCTCTTTTCTGTAATACAAAAATAGGCTTTGTGATTGTTTTACACGCTTTCCCCCAAACATCAATACAATAGATTAAGTGTGGAACAATGATTGTGTTATACAACAAATACAGAGCTTTATCATTCAATAGGTCTCTGACTTTGTACAGTACTGCAATCGATTTAGCTATTTTTATTCTTACAGAATTTATGTGTTGTTTCCATGTCAGTTTGTCATCAATGATAACACCCAAAAACTTCACCTCATTCACTCTACAAATCTCAACATCCTCAATTTTGAGTGGAACATCAACAGTTTTCTTTTTATTACCGAATATCATGTAATTAGTTTTTTCTAGATTTAATGATAATTTATTTATTTTAAACCAAGTTTGTATCTTGACAAATTCTGTCTTTATCAATTCTAACATTTGTTCTATATCTTCACCTGAACAGAAAAAAGTGGTATCATCAGCGAAAAGTACACATTTAAGGAGTCCTGACACATTTACCAAGTCATTCACATATAAAATAAAAAGCTTTGGTCCAAGTACAGAGCCTTGGGGAACTCCACATGTGATATTACAGAGGTCAGATCTTACATCATTTATTTGTACAAATTGTTTCCTATTTTTTAAGTAGCTAGATACCCACTGTAATGCTGGTCCTCTAATACCATATTTGTTCAGTTTTTCAAGGAGAATGGTGTGATCAATAGTATCGAATGCTTTTTTTAAATCAACAAAGATACTGATACAATGTTGTTTTTGATCGACAGCAGTAGTTATTTGTTCCATTAATTCCATGAGAGCCATTGATGTAGAGTTTTTTGATCTAAACCCATACTGACTGTTGCTTAGAATATTTTGTTTATCTATAAATTGGTCTAGTCTGTTTACAAATAGTTTTTCAAGAATTTTTGAAAACTGTGGTAACAAGGATATAGGTCTATAATTGTTGAATACACATTTATCACCATTTTTAAAAAGAGGAACGACCTTAGCTACTTTCATATTATCTGGAAAAATTCCTGTTGAAAATGATAAGTTACATATGTATGTGAACGGCTCAATAACATGGCTCATTATGTCCTTTACAAACATCATATCCATGTCCACCCAGTCTTTCGATCTCTTGTCTGTAAGATGTTTTACTACATTCATTATTTCCTCTTTGTTAGTTCCATTTAGGAAAATACTATTTGCACAACCTGTAATTGAGTGGATCATATTTTTATCTACTTTTGGTATCTTAGCTGCAAGGCTTGATCCAACATTTACGAAATATTGATTAAATCCATTTACAATTTCATTTTCATCATGAACTTCATCGTTGTCTTTTACAAAATATTTTGAAATACCAGTTTTTGCTTTATGATTCTTCAGTACACCATTCATTACTCGCCATGTTGCTTTCATATCACCATTAGTTTTATCTAATAATTTACTATAATATTCTTTCTTATGTTTCCTTATAATCCCTACTAATTTATTTTTATACTTTTTATATTTTTCTTCTGCGCTCTGACTTCGTAATTTCAAGAAACATGAATACAAATAATTCTTTTTTTTACATGCATTTCTTAACCCTTTTGTCATCCATGGTTGATCATTCGTATTTCTCTTTGTGTAATTTGTTTGCACACAATTCTTTTCATACAGGGTTTCCAAGATATTCATAAACTCATCATATGCTCTGTTCGCATCATCAACATACACATCATTCCAGTCTTGTTTATCCAGATCCTCTTTCATGTTTTTTGGCAAGAACAGTGACTGATTTAAACTTATTTTGATTTGAAACCATAGTATGAATTTTGACAAACCATAATATGAATTTTGACAAACCATAGTATGAATTTTGACAAACCATAGTATGAATTTTGACAAACATCACATTCATTCAGTTCAGTCCAGTTCATTTATAAAGCTCCAAGTCACAACAGAAGTAGTCTCAGGGCTCTGAACAGAAACATTCATATACGTACATAAAAAATAAGTTAACACTTTTTATCTGATCTGCACAACCAGCTGCTGATATCTGGAGCTTCAGACAGTTTTGTCACGCTGAATGCAAGGATGCAGTTAACTTTTAATATGATGTAATATTACAACGACAAAATAGTTTTGAATGTTGGAGCCTTCCAGAAAAAGCTTGTAATAGAGCCCAACCGACAATTTAGGCCGATATAGACATTTGGGGACCAATCATATTGGTGATAATTGTCCATTATGCGCCGATATAAACACTTCTAATTTTCATACTAATATGCTTGAACCAGCTGTAATTGTACAATGAATCCAGCAATGGGTGCATGAAGACAACTTTCAAGTTACAGCCGTTCACTTAAGTTTCACTTTCATCACAGATGAAGCAGGGAGCAATACAGAACATGGTAAGGTAAGTTTATTTTAACTGATCTGTAAAATAAAACAACAATAAATTCTCTTCAATCCTCCAACCTGCTTGTCATTGGTTACATGCCTCTCAAGTTAGCAAGCTAAAGTTTAGATAACCTAGCATAGGCTATTGCCTGTAAAACTTTATCCAGAACAATAAATCTAATTTTATTTATTTATTAACCTTTATTTAACCAGGCAAATCCCATTGAGATCACAGATCTCTTTTGCAAGGGAGGCCTGGGCCTGAAGGCAGACTAATATGCATTTTTTGGACTGTGGGAGGAAACCGGAGTAATAATAATAATACAGTAATAATGAAATGGTAAATGGAGCTTATTTATATAGCCCTTTCCAGCCCCCTATGAGGGGCCCCAAAGCGCTTTACAATACCAACCATCCACCCATTCATACGCACATTCATACACCGGTAGCGGCAGACTGCCATGCAAGGCGCTTTCCAGTCCTACCGGGAGCAACTCTTAGGGAGCAACAGTCTGTTGCTCTCTGGGAACAACAACTTAATGAATTTAATTTATAATGTACTTTTCATTAACAAAAATCTCAAAGTGCTACAAAGTGCAACTAAAATCAAATATCAAATAAAAACAAGTGATAAAATCAAGTAAAATCAATGATAAAACAACAAAAATCAATAATAAAATCAATAAAAAATAATGATATCAACTAAGATCTAAGATAAAATCATGTGGAGGCAGAATAGGCTCGCTTAAAAAGAAAAGTCTTTAAGCCTTGTTTAAAGTCAACCAGTGACTGTGGAGCTCTCAGGTAGTCAGGGAGGGAGTTCCATAGGCGGGGGGCAGCCACACAGAATGCGCGGTCTCCCATGGTCCTTAATTTGGTTTGTGGAATGTGAAGGAGATTACTGTTCTGTGATCGTAGAGACCGGGTGGATGAGTATGGAGCAAGAATGTCCTTTAGATAATCTGGTGAAGTTCCGTGTA
Source organism: Garcialebias charrua (assembly GCA_038048925.1). Taxonomy (NCBI): domain Eukaryota; kingdom Metazoa; phylum Chordata; class Actinopteri; order Cyprinodontiformes; family Rivulidae; genus Garcialebias; species Garcialebias charrua. Next base: position 1,054 of record JBBPBX010048693.1, on the reverse strand, counting down.
AGCATTGGTGTGTAATGAGAGCAGTTTTGTACTGAATTCTGTAGGTGACAGGAAGCCAATGGAGGTTATGGAGAATGGGTGTAATATGTTCAAATTTACGAGCTCTCAATAAAATCCTTGCTGCACTGTTTTGAATATATTGAAGCTTCTGAAGATTTTTGCCAGGGATTCCAATAAACAGGGAGTTGCAGTAGTCGAGCCTGGAGGAGACAAAGGCATGGACGAGTTTCTCAGCATCGGAAAAAGTTAGAGATGGGCGAAGTCTGGAGATGTTTCGAAGATGGAAGAAGCAGGTTTTAAACAGATGCTTAATGTGATTTTCAAATGTAAGATGAGAGTCCATTTTTATTCCAAGATTTGTAACAGAGGTGGAGAGGGGGATGTCTTGTCCAGAAAAGGAAATTGTTGTTATAGTTGATGTTTGTACCTGGTGAGGGGTGCCAATCAGTATGGCCTCAGTCTTGGAGCAGTTTAATTGAAGAAAGTTCTGATTCATCCATGCCCTTATTTCCTCCAGGCAGGTAGAGAGGGCAGTGAGTGAAGATGGAGATGACAATGGGATGATGATGATGCTCCAGTCCTGATGTAAAGCTGTGTATCGTCGGCATAACAGTGAAAAGAAATGTTGAACTGATTAATAATTTGAATTAAGTTAATGGGACAATTCTGAAAGCCAAGGTCTGTTTTTTGTACTTTCTGGCGGATCAAAATTCAAAAGCAATTTCTGAATTTTATTTAACATTTATTTGCTCTTTTCAAATTATTTCAGTGACCATTGTTTTTTGTTGTTGTTGTTGTTGTTTTTCACAAAAGGACAAATTAATTGACGTTGGTAACTTAGCTAAAATGCAGAGTAAAATATTGTTGATGATCGTTTTTCCAGTCACCCAACCCTAGCGGTGATACAGTCAGACCTCCAGTGTCACACATCAATGGCTGCTCAGATGGATCTAAGACGACAGCGGTCATTCTGTCAGGTCATGCTGCTCACGCCACCCGCTCGCAGGGAGCATGTTTGAGCCATCCAAAGCTCAGCAAGGCCGTGCAGCAAAAG
>JBBPBX010048692.1:7834-25651 GCA_038048925.1 Garcialebias charrua | reverse complement strand
CATAGCCATAGCTGTTAGGGTTGTTCTCGTCTCTGCGAGACCCTGTAGCTCAATAGCACATTTCTCAAAGGGTATTTGCCTGTCAACACCGTTAGCGGCGGTCCTCAGCTCCTCGAACAGCTTGGCCGACATAATAGTTATATCAGAACTGCCATCCAGGAGGGCTTCACGCTCAAGGACACCTTCCAGTGTGATAGGCAGGTAAGCTTTCTTAGCCACCCCCCTTTGTATAAAGTTACACAGAAACCTCACAGGTCTTGGCCCACGTTTCTGTTCACGTGTGACTCTGTCTGTGTAATCTTGTTTACTGTCAGCATCTTGTTGGCTGTCAGCATCATGACCTTCAGGATGTTGTTGTGTGTCAGCAATTGGTTTGCTGTCAACATCCATGGCAATGTTGGTAGTAGTGTGCGCTGAGTTATTTGTGTGCTCTGAGTCTTTGTGAAAGACAGTGCTACACATCGCTCCAGGTTGGTCAATGTTGATAGTGTCATTATCAATGATAACGCCACTCATTGTATCAGGTTGGTCAAGCACAGTAACATTCAAATCTACTGACAAACTACTTACTTCCTCTGTCTCTTCCGAGCATAGAGGTGTTGGGCCATTATTCCTGGACATTCGTGACTCTTTGCCTGTCTTGAACTGTTCTGTTCGAGGCGCGGGAGGTGCAGTTCCAAGGCTCGGGGGTGGCTGTTGGGACCACGCATAGTTACATGAGTATAGGTCCTCATCCTTCAATTTCTTTTGAAGTCCACCCACCGATGGACCTTGGTTTTCACCCATCTGGTTCGATCTGAACCGTTGTGGGTCTCTTAGAGAGTGAACACCTACCTTTTGTGGTTCGTTGCTTGTCTCAGATTTTTCAATCTGAGGTGCTTCAGGGGCGGGGCTCCCTTTAAACCATTTTGAGTCACTGTTCCAACTGGTACCAACATTTCGGTGTATGTCAGTTTGAAAATCTTGTTCATTCTTGCTAGTATTATCCAACTCTTTTAACAACCGACGTATGTTCTCTACCTCTTCCGAGGTCAGAGGGCCTTTGAGACGACGGTGTTTATTCTCGCTTTCTATAGGAGAGAGAACCTCGCCTATTTTTTGCGACTGGGATACGACCTTTTGACCTGGGCACACCTCAGAGGGTGTTTTGTTTTGCATGTGAGCTTCAAAAGCAGTTACAGCGCTCTGTTTCATCATTGATTGTTTAAACCGATGTTGTAACTCAAGGCCTTCTTTGAGAAGTTTTTCTCTTTGTCGTTTGCACTTCTGCCTTATCAGTTCATTCTCTGCCTCCAACAGCTGGTAATTTGTGTGCTCTGAGTCATCAAAGACAACGTCACGCATTGTACCAGTTTGGTCATCCTCTATATCATTCAAGTTTTCAAACAACCAACTTTTGTCCACTATCTCCTCAGAGCTTAGTGGTGCGTTGCCTTTTTCCTGGAACTTCTGTGACCTTTTGCTACTCCCGGACTGTCCAGTCCGCAGTGCGGGGGCAGGGCCTTTGCTCGGTGTAGACCGCGGAGGGTCACTTAAAGAGCGGGCGTCCACCGTTTGTGGTTTTTTGCTTATCTCGGGCAGCTTTGTCCGAGGTGCAGGGACAGGGCGTGTGCTCGTCCTTCTCAACCATATTGGGTCTCTTAACCACTTCGGGTCATTGTTCCAGCGGACACCTTCATGTCGTGGTTTTTTAGTTCGAAAAACATGTTTCTTCTCGCCTTTTTTAGGAGAGGGAGTTGATGAACTTGTCCCTTCCAGCTCCAGCGAGTGGGATTTGACCTTGTCTTGGTAATGTAGTTCACGCTCTGGTTTTGTTTTTAACCAGATCGGGTCAGGGAGTTGACGAACATCAAAACCATTTATAGCACGCCGTTTTATTTTTAATTGCTCAATCTCACTTTTTAACTCAAGTTGTTCTTGTTGAAAATTTTCTCTTCTGCGAATGTTATCTTGCCTTAACAATTCAAGTATTTCAGTGAGCAGCTGTAAAGCTTCATCACAATCGTTATCTCCCATCTTTTTGTTTTGAATTCGTTTGATCTCACGTTTTAACTTAAGTTTTTCTTGTTGAAAAGTTTCTCTTCTGCGAATGTTACTAAGCCTTAACGATTCAAGCTTTGCTGTGAGCAGCTGTAAAGCTTGATCATAATTGTTATCTCCCATCTTTTAGTTTTGATTTTGTGTGAAAAAAATCAAAAGATTGTTCTCATGTTAGTGTTTGCAAATAAATATTCACTTTTAATGTAGCACTGAGTCAAATAAACTAATCAGCTGAGGTTTACGCGTTTCACTGTGTAATAAGTATTCATAGGTACCTTTTTTCAGGTTTTTACCCTCAATGAACTTTGTAAAAGTTAAATGCACTCTTGCAGTGTTAACTTTAAAATAGAACTTACGTTCAAACAACAGTTACTAACTAACCCAAGCAGCCTGATTTCCGTTTTTTCTTACTCAAACGCTTATAAAAGAGGGCTGACTTAAATGCAATGACTTCACTAAAATGTGACAGGATGCTGCTTGAGCATGCCTTTAAAAAGATGTCTTGCAGTCTCAGTGAAACTGATTTTGTACTGCATTTGACAGTTATCAGGAGTGAAAAAGGACGTTCTGTTCGTTATTTTAAACAATTTTTTATTTAAAATAAACGAGTGTTCGTGCGCTCAGCATAACAGTACAGTAATGATTGTGCACAGAAAAACGTTAAAAATGCCAATTTTAACTAAAAGTGTACAGATGTACAACAATTCTGTTTAAAATTCAGAAATGTGAAGAGCTTAATGTGGAAATGCTCTGTTCTCCATCATTTTTTTTTTTATTTAATTTGAAAATCAAATAAAAAATGCCTTTTTGAGTGTTATTTTAAATATCTTCAGTATTTAAAATGAGCACAAATTGTGTGTCTGTACCTCTGTTATACTAAAATTTGTATTTAGAATAAACAGGAGTTTTTGTTTGCGTACAGAACAATTTTAAAAGCTGGTAATTTCACCATAAAATGCTGACTTTTTATGATGTTTTTGAGAAAACTCATCTGTCAACGTCTTTTAACCAACAGGGGGCAGCTTCGAGTCTTAATGTTTGTTATCACGAGGAGACTAAATTTTTCATTCAGTATTTAAACTAAAACTACCTTTTAGAGTTAGTTTCTAGTGTGTTCGTGATAAACGCTCGAACTGCGGTCTTGTCAGAGACAAATTTATGTTGTTAGACAGTTTAGATGGCTTAAATTGAGTTTTTTAAACTTTTAGTGAAACCACTTTTCACCGTGTGTGTGTGAACTGCGTCTGCTTGTCACTCAAAGTGCATCAGGAAATGACGACACAAATAGGCGGGTCGACGCAGCGCGTCACCAGCTCTGCTGTGCTGAGCGAGGCGGAGCTCGCTACACAGATACGTGACGTCAACCAATCAATCACAGCGGTTGTAGTTCATTCCAAGCGTTCATGGTAAATGAAGTTTTTCTTACCTTCGACTAGGGCTGGACGATATGGCCAAAATTTTTATCACGATATAGTTCTTAATTTCGGTCGATATCGATATAATTCGATATCGATATAAACAATATAAAAGCCTAAAAAAAAACTATAAACTATACAAATAAATTAATGTTCTCCTTGTATTTGTATTTAGCCTCCAAAAAGATGGAAATCACCATCAAATAAACATAAACTTCTCAACCCAATAATTCTCAGTCGGGTCATCTGGACACTTTCTTTTTTATAGAAACGTTTCACCCTCCATCCTCCATCCAATTTCTATAAAAAGAAACTGTCCAGATGACCCGACTGAAAATTATTGGATTTGGTACGTGGATTATTGAGCATGAACTTTCTTGCCATAAAATTCTCAACTGTGTCAATATTAATAGTTTTAACTTTAAACATCTTTAAAATTTACAGCATTGAAATTCATAGTTAATTAAATAAAACTTTTGGGTGTTGTTATTTATAAGAAGCTGACATAGAAATCTCATGGAAATTACTTAAGAATAAAAATAACAAAATCAATTGCATTACTGTATAAAGTAAAATAGTTTTTGAATGACAAAGTTTTGAATATATTGAATAATGTAATGATTGTTCCATATTTAATCTGTTGTATTGAAGTTTGGGGAAAAGCATGTAAAACTATTACAAACCCTGTTTTTTTTTTGTTTTGTTTTTAAAGAGCTACAAGAATTATTAGTAGGAAGTGCTATGGTCACCCAACAAATATTTCATCAGTTTAAATTATTAAAATTTTATGATTTGGTTGAACATAGTATTTTACAAGTCATGTATAAAACTGAAAAAAAAATTACCCCCCAAATATTCAATTAAAATTTGTTTAAAGTTATTAAACCCTGAAGGGAATGTAAATGTTTGTAAAACCTCCATTTAGGACTAGTTTGAAGGAGCTGAGTTGTAAATCAGGAAACAGGATTGTGTTGACTTGATATCACCATAAACATTTCTAAAACTATTTATATGTTTTAAAATATGATTAAATCAAAGTTGTTGGGAAGGTGTGGTGCAGGTGAAGTGAAGGTTGTTTGTTTGTAGTTATTTTGTATTTTTTAAACAAGGGGCAGATATTAAAACACTATTTTCGTCTTTCTGCACATTTTCATTCAGTGTTTTTTCTTCTTCTGATGAATTTGTTTTATTTTGAATAAAAAAACATGCAGCGCTGCTGGGGCTGTTTGTTTACGTCGTAGTTTCAGGGAAACGTTGGCTCAAACTTTATTGTTCTTCATCTTCTGACTCTCATATTATATCGAGTGGAAACTCTTCAGATTAAACAAGTTAGAATAGATGTTTCCACCGCTAGTTAGAACGACTTTGTCACGTTTTGCAAAATAAAGAAACCGAGTAAGACTCGCTGCAGATGAGACCTGCAGTTTAACAAAACCGAACTACGTCCACACCGACGAATTAGTCTTTCCTCTCATCAGTGATGTCGTCTGCTTTCTCTTCGCTTGTGAAACTTTGTTCAGTCACATTCTGACGGTCATGAGCACTCGTTTGACTCGTTTTGAAGCGAAAACTTAACGCGCTTTGGAGACTAGCTTAGCTTTTAGCCTGCTACCGCTAACGCCTGCTGCTGGAGTGAGCGCTGCGTAACAACGACGTCACCACGCACGTTTTGTGTCACAGCTTTTTCTGTCCGGGCGGGTTGTTGAAGCAGCCGCTCCAACCCGAACAGAAACAGAAAAACGTCAGTGAAACGTTGTAAAATCCTATCGAAATATCGAAAATATGCTTAAACTTCATATCATCGTTATTGAATAAAAGTATATCGCGATATTTATCGTTATTGAATTATCGTCCAGCACTACCTTCGACCAATGTAGTACCGGAAATGACGACAAAGTGGGTTGGTCGCAACGGCGTGCGTTCCCACTACAGCGAATCAGCGTTCGCCACGAGTGATTGACAGCTCACAGCTCTCGTTCATCCAATCACAGCTCATAAACAACGTGTAGTAGGACACGTCTCTTTAACGTTAGCTTAGCACAACAGAACACAACTTTATAGACTCGTAACCAACTCAAACGCTTCGAATTAACTCCCCAAAACTCTGAAACGTGGCAATCACATTTAAAACAGGCACGACTAAGCTACGCTCAGTAACCAGCACGTCAACTGTAACACGACACGGACTCCCTCGGAGCCGCGTTCAGGTCGGTTCCGTCCACTTTAAAGGAGCAGAACTCGGGTTTCAGAACCACTATCCGACACCGTTCTAACAGTAATATGCTTCTATGACCTGCTCCAACATGTAAAATACCAGCACAGCAATCTTGTAGATGTTAAATTAGCTTTTCAGGCAATTTGACTCGGCGGTCATTTTGCAGTGAGATTGCCTCAGCTTGTGCAACGTAATCTGGACCGGGTCCTTATCAGAACCACCAAACACTTCCCACACAGCGAGACAGATCCCCACCAAACTACTTATAGCGTTTCAAAAGTTGAACAAATAACAATTTCAGCGTCAAATGTCATTAACTGCAGTCCTGCAATCGTTCTGAACACTTTTCCAGCCAAAATAATTAATCTGTTAGAGTCTAAAACTTGGATCCCAATATGCAAACATGACGTTACAGTTCATGAGAGATCACAGATATCAATAAACTTTCAGAACCACGTACGAGGCCACCAGATGTAAAGGGTTTAGAGGGGGGTCAGTTTAATACTGACCTCCTTTTTACCTTAATTTACTTATTCAGATTGAATAGTAATTTCACGGATTCTCTTCTTTTTCAGTTTATTCAATATTTCTGTGATCTTTGTGATGGATAAAGAACCATAGCCATTAAGTGACAGTAAACGTTGACTTTAGTTGGTATGCCAGAAGACACTACCATTTATTTAAAATAAATCACTAAATCAACATCATTACACTTGATTGGCAGGGTTTCACCTTCTTGCGATTTAACACACATCACACACTTGATTTAACACAACAGACATAAATACTAGATGTTACACATATTTAGTCTGAGGGGCTCTTCAGCTTAAAATAGTTTCCAGCTTAAGATTGAGAGGGAAAGGGAAAAGGAGGAATAAGAGGTTGGAGAGATTAAGTTATTTATCTCGAGTGTAACCAGAGATGACACTTTCCATCCGACTTCGGCTAAATCCCAGGTACGTTTGTAAACAGCTCTTTACCTTTTGACGATGCGTCTGATAAAGATATCACCAGCCTCCCAGGTGCACAGAGTCCTTCCGGCCCTCGTACGTCTGAACTGGTCGTTTACTTCCAACGTCTCCTCGGATCCGCGTCAGCCGTCAGAAACATGTGGCAGCTTCTGGCCGACTTCAAGACGAGATGTTTCTCAAAGAAAGTTCATTAGGAACTTTGGAGCTTTTGCTCGGGGAACTGGATGGAGGCGTCCATCAGTTCTAGCTGACAAGTTAGTCTTTGGCTCTTGACCAAGCTTGACCAGCTGCAAGGCAGAGAGCTTTCAGGTCTCTGTCCATTCAAACTCTCTGTCCATTCAAAGACTGAAGCGTTTCCGCACAGTTAGAACTTAAAAAGAGACTTAGAGAGGAGAGAAACTTGTCTCTTTTTCATTGGTCCACTCGTTATCACTATTCAAGGTGAAATTCAGCACAGAGAAGGAAATTGTTTAGGAAAAGTATCTGAGTGAGAGACTTTCAGACGCTAGATGAGAGTTTTAGCTGAAACTCGACAAAAACAATTTCAGTGTAAGTCAGTTTGACATTTTAGCTGAACTTTGACACCTTTTCACTTGCAGAAATGACACATTGATGTTTCACATTTAAAGAATAACAGCATATAACATATATCATGAAAATGACAAAAGTTATTCTTTTGATTACATTAGAATAAAATCAAAGGTAGAAATAGTCTCTTTTGGTGACTATATTCTGATTACAACTAATGGAATGATTTTGTGATAAATGTCTTGCTTTACTGAGAGGTCAGTAAAGATCATCTCTGGAACAGTTCAAAAGTACACAGATGTAATAAAGTGAACATGGTCATGTCCACTACAACGTAAATACAAACACCACCGCCTCGTGTTTTCCCCGTAGTCTCGGAGCACCGGTCTGTTCTGAAAAAGAGTCTATTATCCAGCTCATAAACAGAGTCCGGTGTATCCTCAGAGATCCACGTTTCCGTGAGGCAGAGCACAGAGCACCTTCTCATCTCCTCCGACGTGGTCACTCTCAAACGAAGTAGATCCATTTTGTTGTCCAGCGAGCGGACGTTAGACAGAAAAAGAGCCGGCATCGGGGGTCTCCCGGTTTTAGCGTCTGCCCGGAGTCTCGTCATAATTCCTGCTCGGCAGCCCCTCTTCTTTCCTCGGGAGCAACGCTTCCTTTTCTTTCCCCTGGGGCGCATCTGCTTCCAGAAAGATGATCTTAACAGCTCCAATCTTCCGAGCTCTGATTTGAGCTCGTTGCTGATTTCAGCTGTGCCCTGTGGTAAATCCGCTCCGATTCTTAACAGTTTAGTTCGGCTGTAATTCCCCCGAAAAAAACGTGCAGAGTCAGGTACAAAAACACTATTAAAATTACTAGAAACTAGGGATGAACCGGGAGCTCGTGAAGCTGCGGCTGGTCTGAGCGCGGCCATCTTGGAGTCCATCTTGGAGTGTAGGAGGTGGTGAAGAGACGACACAGGAGACGGGATATAGTTCTTCACTTTTAATCAACTCCTACTCAACTGGCGGGAAAACCACCCAACACCGCCTTATATACCAACACAACATCCGGTCCTCTGGACCTTTCACAATAAAAGCATCCTGTAACACATTCGGTCCACTGGGTGTGAGTAGAGCCCCCTAGTGGTCCACCACACACGCCCCCCCAGAACACCCAGTAAGGTCCATCACTAGTCCCGCATTTTAGGTTTGATTAAACGACCAGAACGGCTGAACCTGGGCCCTGCAGAACCAGTCTGATGAAGCGGAGGGCTCCGAGGAGGGCCTGCAGAAGATTCGGGCTCCAATGGATGTTGAGAGTCTCTGGCAGGGGGACAGCAGTCCGTTAACAATGTGGATGGAGGTCTGCCCCTGCGAGGAGCCTGGGCCGTAACAACCTGATCATCTGACACAACATGAGCTGGTTTAAGCCTATCGATACAGACAGTCTCAGTACGACCCCCTAAATCTAAAAGGAAATGTTTTGGACCTGGTTGAAGAACCCGAAACGGTCCATCATACAAAGGCTGTAGTGGTGTCCTGTGTGCATTGTGTTTGACAAAAACAAATTTAGAGGACTCCATTAAATTGGAGGACGCCATTAAATTCTGTAACTTAAATTACCAGTACGTATTAGGTTAGCTTAGTTGCCTGGATTTCTCTAAAACAATAAAAGAAAAATCTAGGAACAAATAATTTATCCATTCATCATCTTTACCCACTTCTTCCTTTAAGAGTCACAGGGGTCACTGGTGCCCATGTCCAGCCATCACTGCGAGAGGCGGGGGACACCTGGACAGGTCTCCAGTCCATCACAGACAAAAAATATAAATATAAAAGTAAACAGACTTCAGTCTACCATAGTGCATTAACCTTTAACTCAAAATAAAATACAGACTTCAGTTTTTTTTTTAAACATATTGATTCATATTTAGTAAATCTTTAACAAAATTTCAAAACCTGTGCAAGTTAACACAAAATCTCTTCCGAACTGTAATTTATAAACATAAATTGTATCATTTAGAACTGGCTCCAGTCGATGCATCTCATCTGGTCTCTCCAACCTGTTAAAAGACAAATTACATTAAGTTTGTTGTACAACTTGTCTATTAGTTTTAGTATAATATGAGAAAACAACTGTTACCTTTGAGCTGCATCAGAACTTCTCCCACGTTATTGTTTCATGCTGGAGCTGTGTGGAGCTTTATCTACATGAAGGAATAACGTACGTTGCTTCCAGAGTATTAAAAATAAAACTAAACCCCTCAACGTCCACTGAGCTGTCTGCTCATAAATCCTTTGTGCTATAACAGAAAGTGGAGAGAGAAATCTTTGCAGCAAACTTCGCTGGTTGGCTGCTTCACTTTCTTCTTCTGCGCATTTTATCGTATTTGCAAAATACTGTACCGTAATTTTATTTGACACTTCTTGCAAACAACCGTTCTCTTGTTAAGCTCGGTCTTCCCCCAGAACAATGTAGGATATGAAATTATTTTTAAAGACGAAGGAGCAAGTTGAATCGCGCTGTCTCCCTCCTCCCTCCTTGCTAGCAGGCTCCATTCAGATAAAGGGAGCTGGCTAGGGATGCAGGAAAAAAATCAAATTTTAAAAGAATCTAGATTCTTAGTCCTGGCGATTTAGAATCGATTCTAAAAGCCCCAAAATCGATTTATGGTAAATGGTAAATGGAGCTTATTTATATAGCGCCTTCCAGCCCCCTCTGAGGAGCCCCAAAGCGCTTTACAATACGAGCCATCTACCCATTCATACACACATTCATACACCGTTAGTGGTAGCCTGCCTTGTAGGGCGCTATCCAGACCTACCGGGAGCAACTCGGGGTTAAGTGTCTTGCCCAGGGACACAATGACACATGGTGGGCGGATGCGGGACTCGAACCTCCGACCTTCCGATTGGGGGTCGACTGCCATTACCACTGTGCCACGGCCGCTCCACAATTTATTTATTTAAACCAAAAGATAAAGAAAATAAAAACCATATCTCATAGTACTGTATATGAAAGAATAAATACTGTAAAATGAAAGGTGGCAGAAAGAAGAAGAAATCTTATTTTATCTGCCCCTTTTTTTTCAAAAACAAAACAAGTTCAAACAATCAATTCAAAAAATAATCTTCTATAAGTAACAGAGCAAAAAGCTAACCTAATACTGGTTATTTAAGTTACAGAATTTAATGCATTCCTGTATTATTTGTTCCTATTTTTGGTATGAATATCAAATGATGCAAATAATTTGATACAATAAGGAACCTAAAATTATTGTTTTAAATAAATGTTCTATTTGTTTACATTGTTATTTAATGTTTTCAGTTTAAAATTATTGTTTTAAATAAAGGTTCCATTTGTTTCCATTGTTGTTTATTATTTTCAGCTTGTCAGTTACAAAACTGAAACTAAATTTATGACCATTTTAATAGAAAAATTGTTTCTGAATCAAAAATCGTTTCTGAATCGAAAAATCGATTTTATATCGAACCGTGACACCAAAAATCGGAATCGACTCGATTCTCCAGACACTGAGATTTGCACCCCTACTGGCTAACTAGCTTGCTGTATGGTGGCCTAGACAGTCAAAATTCTACGGCGGCCGAATGGACACATAATGCAAAATGCAGTATGCTCAGGAATGGGAGCGGAAAAATTATAAAATTAAATGCATTTTTAAATCGATTTTCGTGCTTTTATAATTGATTCTGAATTGCCAGGACTAAGAATCTAGATTCTTTAAAAATTTGATTTTTTTTTTCCCCTGCACCCCCCTAATATATGCACACATGAACACGCTTACAAATCTGTGAATTTTGTTACAAATGCAGCCATGGTATCTCATCTTTTTACCTACACAAAATGTGTCCAAATAGGATATACTGTATCCAGGTAAGAAAGTTAATTCTCAATCCAGGTAGGTATACTGTATCCAGGTAGTTTTTCACTCTGTAAACACTCACCACTCTTTACTGCCCAGAACGTTGGAGCGCAGTTGATTTCTCTGACATGGCATGATACTGCACATTTTGGGCAGCACGGTGGCACAACTGGTAGAGCTGCTGCCTCTCAGCGAGCAGGTCCCCGGTTCAAATCCCGGTCCAAGGGCTTTTCTGAGTGGAGTTTGCATGTTCTCTCCGTGCATGCGTGGGTTTCCTCCGGGTGCTCCGGTTTCCTCCCACAGTCCAAAAACATGCATGTTAGGCTGATTGGTAACTCTAAATTGTCCCTAGGGCTGCTGTGTCTCAATTCAGGGGCTGCATCCTCATGAGGACCCAGCCTAGCTGGGCCGAGTAGGCCACGCACTCACAAGACCGGGTGGGCTGAGTGAAACTGCTGAAATGGGACGGTCTAGCCTTCAGGAGAGCCGGCATTGAAGTGGGTGGGGCGTTCTCTTGAAGTGGGTGGGAAGTTCTTGTGTGCCGCTTGGTGTGTGTGGAAAGAGAAGGGACGCCGCTAAAATATATTATTTATCTGAATACATGTATATATATTAGTATTTCTGAGCTTACTGTTTGTTAAGAACTGATTACAAATCAGCTTATAAGGGGCGATCTGTTAAAACCCAGAGTGGACCTACAAAATGCAAGCTGTCGAGTAGCACAACTGGTTAATCAACCTGCGATTGGTGCAGAGATACTTTTCTCGAAGCTGGTTCGAATCTCACTCGGTACGGTTAAAACTTATTTTACGTTTGTCTTTTATTGGATAAAAAAATGAGGACTGAGATTAAAAGGAAGGAGTTTGTGAAACTCCTTCTTTTTTTTTATCCAATAAAAGACAAACGTAAAATAAGTTTTAACCGTACCGAGTGAGATTCGAACCAGCTTCGAGAAAAGTATCTCTGCGCCAACCGCAGGTTGTTTAACCAGTTGAGCTACTCGACAGCTTGCTCCTCACTGGTCCACTCTGGGTTTTAAAAGATTGCCCCTCAGAATATCCTTGCTACGCACGTGTAAAATAATCTGATTTGTAATCAGTTCTTCAGCTAACACAATTTTTTTTGTCGTTTCTGAAGTTAAATTTTAATGAGATATATTCGAGCTGAGGTTGTTTGAGATGACTAAATAAACAAAGGTTCAATGAATATTCGCGCTGAGGTTGTTTTTAAAACGAGCTGATGACTCAACAACACACAGCAGCCCGACTCTGCACGCAGAAAGTCCCACCCCCCCCGCGAAATCTCTGCTGGCGCTATGAATTCTGGGATAGCCTCCGTCTGGAAGGATTCACGAATGCATCCTTCGATTTCGGCAGGAAGTAGGCCGCATTCCTCGGCCGCATGAGGAGGAGTCTTCGAATTGGGACAGTCCTCCGCGCGGGGCAATGACGTATGCGGCCGACAAATGCGCACTCATGAGGATGCAGCCCCTGAATTGAGACACAGCCTAGGTGTGAGTGAAACAGGTCCCTCTTGTAAATGAGTCCCCGTGGCTCAACGAGGCTAGCCTGTTTAAATAAAGGTTGAATGAATGAATGAACATTGTGATCAGAACGCTCCCTTATTTTTCAACTGCTGGCTTTCTTATAAAATCAGCAGTTTTTAAAACACTTACAGCAAAACATTGTTATTGTTTCCTTCCTTCCTTAAATAGATAACTTTACTAATTGGCCCGATGCATGCTCAATAATCCAGGTAGAAAAATCCAAAAAAGCTTTAGCTTATCACTCAGCCCTCTGTGAATAGCAAACAACCATCAGGGTGTTAACGATCCATCGTCAGGCTGATGGTCCTCCTTGATCATGTGAGCAGCTGGTTTCGGCTGTCATCAGCCAACTAGTTGATCCACTGTGGGAGGGTGCTATTTATAATGCTGGATCCCCACCGCACGCATCTCGCGCAGCCGAAGCAGCCACTTTACATTGAAGTCTATGGGGACGCGAATCTTGGAGCAGCGGGTCGTGTCGCGGCGCATCTACAGCATACAAGCAGCGCGAAAGTGAGCAGCAGCTGTTTCCTACTCCCGCGTCGCATCCGAGCAGCGACTGTGCTGCTCGGCAGCACAGCTGTGGAAGCACGGCATTCCGTGCTTCCACAGCTAGATTCAGCTCGCTGCTCAGCAGCAAACAATCAGGACCAATCAGGAGAGACTCTGCCATGTGATCACGCAACGACGACGGGACGGAATTAGGTGGGCACCGCGCGAAACGTTTAACAGATGAAAAAAATCCCGCGGTAAACATGGAGGAGAAACTTACAGCAGGTCGTCAAACTGGGGGCGGGTGACACGGAAGTACCGCTGAAAGCGCTCCTCGTCTGCGCGCAGCTCCTGGATCAGATGGTGAAATTCACCGAATCCATGACGCCTCTCTAATGTGGGGTGAATCCAGAATCGTCGTTGTGCACGGCGTCTGCGTGTTGCTGCTTTGTAGATTAAGTACAAGGCAATTCTTCGTATTGCGTCCGCCATTTTTCTGAGACCGGAAATAAACAAACACCGGAGCGGAAGAGGACCAACACGCTCCTCCTCCCACTGCAGACGCGTTAGATGAGGACAGTCATCTGTTGACAAGCAGCCAGTACAGTGCGTTTGGAGATTTTTGGAAGCACGATATGCTTTAGGTGAGGATGAGGCATAAGACTGAGCTGAACACAGCTTCTCAGACTGAGGAAGTCTTTCGGACGAAAGACGAAACGTTTCTACAGTTTTTTTTTTGGCTTTGTTTTGTTTTGTTTTTTGAATGTCCAGAGGACCAGACTTAGCTTTTTTGGATTTTTTGGATTTACTAATTGGCATTTATAATGCATGTGAAAGTTTTTGTTCAGTGCCCTGAGATAATTTCTGTTGTGTCCTGGCTCTATATAAACTGAAATTAATTGAATATTACACCATACAAGTTGTTTTTACAAGTAGGACTGGTTTTAGGTAGTTGAAGACCCAGTCCAATAATCTATTTTAAATTGAAATTGTCTAATTTGAATGCCACATTTTACCTACCATAATTTCCAGACTATTGAGCGCACCTGAATATAAGTTGCACACTAACTTAAAAAAACAAAAAAAAAAACATGTGCATACCGTATATAAGCTGTGGGTGTCTACATTGTAACATGAGGTTTTTACACAGGAAGTTTAAAAAAAAAACAACTTTTAATTAAATACGTACCGGTAACACACAATACACACAGTAAATGTTTTTTTCTGAACAGTGCCTGTAAGGGCGAGGCATAGCTCCACGCTAGCGCGAGCGCGAGGCCACGCGGCGCCACACTGTGCGAGCTCCGCTTGCACAAGCCTCTGAACGCTCGCGCGAACGCGCCAAGCTCAAATTTTACGACCGCTCACGCGCGCGCGGTGTCTCACAATAAACTGCCCTGGTGGCGGACTGTTTTGTATGACACACAAATGAATGAAATTCCTCTTCTTTATCGCTGATCGGGCCTTTTCTTTTGTTTTTTTGCCTAAAGTCAAGTAATCGCTTGAAGCGGTCACCATTCACTTCCTCCTCCGATGAGGAGGAATGAATGAACTTGTCACGAGTGAACTAAACTCATGTCCAACGTGGATGCGCAGGTTCTAAACATTTCCTGGTGTGCTTGTCTGCTGTGTGGGTTGAAGGACCAGCGCTCCCTGTTTTAATTTTAATTTTTAGGACTTTTTTATTAACATATAAACACAGAACAAAGCTGCACAGCCCTCTGCCTTTTCTTCAGACCCGACATTCTTCTCAGACCCGACCTGTCAATCAAATCAGTAGGCTGTCAGCAAATGACCAATCAGCGACCTCAATTTGTCCCGTAGCTAAACGCTCCGCCTTGCTTCTGCTCAAATGACATCAAGTATTTGGAGCGAAAACGTTGGAGCCACACGCTACTTCACGCTGAGCTCTGCTGTGAACCCCCCACGCGCAGCACACGTGCGTGGCGCGGGGCTCTGTCCAGCGCGGAGCTCTGCGCCGGCCTTAACACGGCTGGCTAAAAAAAAATACAGTAGCCTACCAGGAAGTCATTGATTGCTATTGTAACGCTGATTAAGGCTAGGCGCCTGACCACGGCCAGATATGGTAGGCAGTCAGAAAAGGTTCAGCTGAGGAGCCTGTTGTGTGAATAAAACACCATCAGACAAGAAGTTTCAGTTTAAGGTTTTTGTATTGTATATACTTAGGTAGATAATTATAATAATAATATCTGTAATAATAATAATTTTCTTTGAGTATAACCAATAGACAAAATGCACACAACAAAACGGACCCTGATTACACCCAAGAGTTCTTCTTTTTATTTTATTTTAAATCAGTTCTTGAATCCCGGATGATTAATGGTCCCATCAATCAATAATCCGGTAGTTTATAGTTCATGATCCAGGGTAACATGTCCAGAAAACAAATAGTTTGGTGCAATGTAAGTCCTACCGCACAGCTGCGGTGATTCGGTAGCTCGCCATCCTGGGTGGGAACAGTAGGTGAAAAAAAACCTGACTGTCGAGTGGTTGACACAAAACACCCAATACAATCCTCCGGTCGTGTTAATTTGGCTTGATACAGCGGGTTTCTCCCATGATTTATGAAGATCATGTGAGCTCAAGCAGCTAGCCACAGCGTTAGCAGCACAACAATGACGGAGCACCCGAGTTCACCTCTGACCCAGAATTTAAAGCGTGCCGTCAATTTGTCCCTTTCAAAATAAAATGCAGGTTAATTATTTTGTGCAGATTACACTATCTTCATCTTCCTCCTGTGGACTAAAACCACAAAAGTCGTTTTCTTCAGTGTCAGAATTGAGCAGCCTCAGAAAAACTTCATTCATTCAACCTTTATTTAGGCAGGTTAATCTCATTGAGCCTCGAGGACTCATTTACAAGAGAGTCCTGCAAACTAAAGAATGATGACAACAGCAACAGTAGATTTTCCTTGAACAATAGACAATCATAAGAGAGAAATACATCACACACATCCTCAGTTTCTCTTTCGTTGTCGTTCTCAACGTCCCTTTCGGCTCGAGGCAAATTTGCACTTGAGCTTATGTTTATTAAATGTTTCAGTGTTTTAGCGTTTAAATGGTTACTGTTGCACCGAGGGACTGAGAGAAACGCAATTTCAATCCTGTACATATTGCAGTTCTGACAATAAAGTTGACTTTGACTTTTTCTGTTCTCTTCATCAGGCAGATGTCCAGCCTTGCGACACACATTGATGATAGCAGATTTTTTGACACTGCACCTCTGTCAGGAGCCACTGACAGACTTGAGCAAAAGTTGCTCTTTGTATATGTGGCCAGTTTTGGTAAACGATTTCTTGCCACTAGTCATCCAAGCCTCTCACTGAGCTCGGAGTGCCACAGTAATGCACGATTCACACTTAAGTTGAGCGGCTGCAAATTCTTCATTATAAATAAATACCAATAATAAAAATACCGGTAAACAGTTACTTCGCACAAAGGGGAGGAGGAATCAAAAGTTTTTCCCTCCCCAGTAGACCAATGAATCCAGTTTCATTGGTCCAAAGTGACCCGTTTGGTAATTTCATTGGTCCGATTTTTTTAAACCTTTATATAGGTAGTCTCATTGAATCACAAGGACCCACCCCGCAAGAGAGACATGTATTGGGCAGCTGTGTTAGCGCCCGGGTGTGAGGAGGCTAAATGTTTTGGTGACATGAAGCTCGTTACCCCGTCAAAAAAAACAAAAAAAAAATCCCATTAGCCGCAGCATTATATTAGCCGCGGTGTTCAAAGCGTTTGGAAAAAGTAGCAGCTTATAGTCCGGAAATTATGGTAAAACAAAGCTTTAAAATGTGGGACATAATATTCTGTATTCCTCAACTTTATAAAAGCATAAAGCAGCAACTTCACTTTTGTTGCCTTGTTTAATGTTATTAGGTGTCTTCTCACAGACTAGAAACGTATTTTTGCCTTTACCTCTGTTACATTGTTATACAATTTAGAACAAAATGTGTCTGTAGACACATTTGTGTCTACAGTCAATCATGCTGATGCTGATCTGTTTCTTGTTGCTGCGTTCATCTGTGACCATCTGCTCATGTTCGTGCTGCTGTTTATAATGATGTTTTTCTACTACATTAGGGCTTAGTGTATTACTAGCTGATGTCTCTCTTAGTTAATCCTAGATGTTATTATTGTTTTTCTCTTGCATTTGTTGTTGGATGTAACTGGGACCCTGTGTACATAATCTCGTTTTCAACACATGTACTACATGCGGTGCAAATGACAATAAATTCTCTCTGACTCTGACTCTGTAGGTTTGGACCGAATGACCTAGGAATAACAACAAACTTTCTTGTTTTTCAGGCAGGGCTGGACACTAGATACTCAAGAAGGTGAGTTCACTGTTAATTTATAGTTAGATAAAAGTGTCCTTATATGAAATTGTTCTCAAATACTTGTCTTTCTGTGAAGTGATTTAAGTCGACATGCATTTTTTTTCTTTGTTTATAGGAAACCTTCAGTTGTCATAAAGCACTCAGGATTGGATGAATCTGGAGACTCGAATGCAAGCGAGGACTTGGATTTTCCCGTCAGTTCAAATGGGCGCATCGATGTCACTAGATTGCCTAAAGGTAAGTCTTGGAGTTTGAGAGGTCTGCTTTTTTGTTACTCCTCAGATAAACTGTACGTTTTTCCAGACGAGTATTGGTGCAACTGCCAACAGCTGATTGATATCCACTGGTTTTTAGGGATGCACCGATCCACATTTTTTACATC
>JBBPBX010048691.1:11917-25651 GCA_038048925.1 Garcialebias charrua | reverse complement strand
TGAAATGAATGAATTCAGGTCCTACCTGGGTGCGCGATGTTTTAAATATCCCTGGTGGGCTGTGTGCTGCAGGAAAAGCACTCCCTGTTATTATTTTTATTTCTGAGAGAACTTTTTATAACATATATAGTAGAAACACCGCATGAGAACACCGCCGCGGTCTTCAAGCGAGCTACATGAGCTGAGTGAAAGCTGCCTGTCAATCATTTCAGTAGGCGTGTCAGCAAGTGACCAATCAGCGAGCTCAGTTGAGTCCCCTCCGTGTGCAGCTACTCATATTACAACAAGGAGAACGCGAGCGTTTGAAAGCTGAAGTATAGAAGCGAAAACATACGCACAAAATACGCGCGTATACGGAGGACGCTTCAGTGTATCTCGGGCTTAAGTTGGAACATTTATGCTAGCGCTACTACGAACACTCGTTTTTCATCAAAAAAGTTCATATTAGTTCATAAACATGGTCGGAAACGTGTTTCTAAACGGTTAGCTAACACCGTTTTAATCTAAAAACACAAAAAAGTGCTGTATTTTTTTACAATTTTACTTCTCTTTCGCCAGCTCGTAAGTCCGGGACCTCGTATGTAAGAGCGCTCGTAAGTCGGGGACTACCTGTATAGAGTGCCCATCTGCTCATACAGACTCATGTTCGTGCTGCTGTTTGGAGTAATGTTTTTCTATGATAGTAGTAGTATAGTGTATTTTTAGTTGATGTTCTTCGTTCATATCTTAGATGTTATTACTGTTCTTCTCTTACATTTTATTGTTGGATGTACCCTCATCACATGTACCACATGTGGTGCAAATGACAATAAAGATTCTCTGACTCTCTGACTCTGAAGTCACAACAGAAGTCATCAGGGCACTGAGCAGAAACAATAAAAGTAAGTTAATAACATTAATTATCTGAGGAGCAGCGTTGAGTTTAACTTCATCACAGACACTCATCTTGAGCAAGTACGAAGGCGGGAGTGGAAAGGAAAAACTCCCTCATGAGGAAGAAACCTGTTGCAGAACCAGGCTCAGGACAAGCGGCCATCTGCTTCAACCGGCTGGGTTTTAGAGGAACAGATACACAATGGCAGGTCGAGAATCACATAATTTTGAATGAAAATATTAAATTGTAACAATTAATTTTAAGAGTTGTGGTCAATGTGTCCTCCAGTAGTCTAAGCTTATGGCAGCATAACAAACCAACCCTAACTATAGGATTTATCAAAAAGGAAAGTCTTGACAGTCTTCAAACTGAACAATGTGTCAGCCTCATGGACAGAAACTGGAAGTTGGTTCCACAACTGAAAGATCTTCCTCCCATTCTGCTTTTGGAAACTATAGGAACCACAAATAAGCCTGCAGTCTGAGGGTGGAGTGCTCTTTTTAGGAAAAATATGGAACAATAAGATCTCTACTGTAGATGGAGCTAGGTTGTTGAGGGCTTTGTAGGTTTGAAGTAAGAGTTTGAATTTGGACACAGTTCTGGTCCAGTACTGGTCCACAACATCAAAGAAAAAGGATGTGAACAGCGAGAAACAGATACAGGTAGTCCTCGACTTACGACGTTGATCCGTTCCCACGCAGCGTCGTAAACTGACGTAAGTCGGAACACATACTTACATACTGCACCATATACATGTACAGTACATGTACTGTATTACCAAGCACTTAGCCTATCCTAACACAGTACCCTACATAATTATAAAAAAATACATACGTTTGGGAGCCATAATGAAGGGCAAAAAGAATTAATGGCCTACTGGGATGCTGGTGACACCGTCCTCCTTGGTCCAGAGTAGCGTACTCCGCCGTGTTCCGTATTCTGTTTACAACGTAAAACCACGTTCACAGTACAGTACAGTATTCCTCCGGCGTTGCACCGCGTACTGTACAATACTGTATTCTTCCGCCGCTGCATTACGACGTTTACGACGTAAAACTGCGTTCACAGTACAGTACACATGGGCATAGCCAGGATTTTGTGAGGGGCGGTTTGTTTGAAGGAAAAGTGGACCTGCAAAGAGCAACACGCCTAGGTGGTTCACTGGAAGCGTGTCGGGTTGCCACTCCAAACTTTATCTCGACTCGGGTTCGATCCTCACTTGGTTGAACTTATTTTACGTTTGTCTTTTATTGGATTAAAAAAAAAGGAGTTTGTGTTAACCACAAGCATATTAAGTCTATGGTGTTAACCGGTTCGACAATAGCAGCGTCTCCATACCTTCTCTTTCTCTTAACACAGAACTTGCGTTGTGCGGGAGTTGTAGGCGGGACTTCATAGGCAAAGTGGGCGGTTCGTTCGAACCCCACCTGGCTACGCGCATGGTACAGTATTCCTCCGCCGCTGCGCCGCTGCATCACAACGTTTATGACGCAAAACTGCGTAACTCGAAATAAGGCTTTTCATAGTAAATGGGAGATGCGTCGTAACCACGAAACGTCGTAACTCGAGACTGTCGTAACCCGAGGACTACCTGTAGTTGTAAACATCTTGTTATATGTAACATACAAGAGGTGAAACAATAATGTCTATTTTTAGCGTTAGTCTTCTAAATCATTATCGATCAGTTCCTCAACGTATTGTGAGGAGAACTGAGCTGGCAGCTACAGTTACTATACTGTAAGTGTTTCTGATCAGTACAACTAGGATTTATTTGCAAAAGATTGTCCCTACGTGCACTGACAGACCCTCCTCTAACCCATTTAGGCTTCCTAATGCCTTCAAAATAATTAAAGGACCGTTGTACTGTAGTAAATTTCCTCACATTCGATTGAAACGAGCCTGTTTTTGATGTTAGTTATGCTGTTGTTATGTTGGAGCAGCACCACAGTGACATCTAATCCTTCACCATCTTCCTGTGTTTCCTGTTTTGCTTTAAAAAGAATCAATCACTTTGTTTGGCTTTTATTTCTGCTCGAGTCATGGATTTAGTCTGTACGGTAATCCCCCTGACTCCTTCCATAATGTTGGGATCTGTGGGGGGCAGACCATCTGTTGCAGGAGTTTATCTTCTTCTACAAGATTCTTCTGAAATCTAAAAAAAGAATGCTTGGATACCTTTTCATCCTGCAGAGCGACTTTGGGAGCAGATGCCTCCCCGATGGTGGCGTTGGAGGAATACAAGTCTATAAACCAATCAAAAGCACGTAAAAGTTCATTTTATGGCTGACTAACAACAAAATGAGAGCATGCGCTGGGTGTTTTACTGCTCCTCAGAGGGAAGCGTGTAATGCTGTCTGGACTGCAGATCAGGGGTTTAGGCTTCTGATGTTGCAGCGCTCTTTGGAGTTTGTTGAGAGAGAGATTTTGTTTTCCGTCAGACCGACCGGGCCGCAGCTCTAAAGCTTACGTACTTGAAAATGAGCAAGCTCCAACACTTGAGGCTTTAGCAGACTGAGCAGCCAAATTATCCCACTTTTAAACCTCCCCGCAGACCCAGATCCAAGGAATCGTTTCTGACTCGGTTTCAAATTTTACTGCTCTCTGTTGCTGTTTCCAAATGTAACTTTGTCACAAAGGAATTTAAAGAGCTGTTTTTTTACCTAAAGTGTTAGCTCAGATCTTTTCAAGAGAGATTCTGTGGTAAAGTTATGAGCAAATATTAGGGATGCACGATATAATCGGCATGGTATTATATTGGCCAATATTAGCAATAAAGTTAAATATTGGATATTGCCCATTCCATCAGAATAACTCACCGATATAAAAGGTACTGTTTACATATCTATCTATCTATCTATCTATCTATCTATCTGTCTGTCTGTCTGTCTGTCTGTCTGTCTGTCTGTCTGTCTGTCTGTCTGTCTGTCTGTCTGTCTGTCTGTCTGTCTGTCTGTCTGTCTGTCTGTCTGTCTGTCTGTCTGTCTGTCTGTCTGTCTGTCTGTCTGTCTGTCTGTCTGTCTGTCTGTCTGTCTGTCTGTCTGTCTGTCTGTCTGTCTGTCTGTCTGTCTGTCTGTCTGTCTGTCTGTCTGTCTGTCTGTCTGTCTGTCTGTCTGTCTGTCTGTCTGTCTGTCTGTCTGTCTGTCTGTCTGTCTGTCTGTCTGTCTGTCTGTCTGTCTGTCTGTCTGTCTGTCTCCATCTGTCCATCCATCCATCCATCCAACCAACCATCCATCCATCCATCCTATCTATAGACTATCTATCTATAGACTATCTATCTATAGACTATCTATCTATAGACTATCTATCTATAGACTATCTATCTATAGACTAACTAACTAACTTACTAACTAACTAACTAACTAACTTACTAACTAACTAACCTACTTACTTACTAACTTACTAACTAACTTACTAACTAACTAACTAACTAACTAACTAACTAACTAACTAACTAACTAACTAACTAACTAACTAACTAACTAACTAACTAACTAACTAACTAACTAACTAACTAACTAACTAACTAACTAACTAACTAAAACTGTATATGGAGCTGTTTTTGTATGACAACCCCGTGACAAGGATGCCTGCAGTGCACCGTTATGATGTCACGTGCACCGTTCAGTTTAGATTTGTCCAAATTTACAAATTTACACAGTTTGATTTTTTTATCATTATGTTAGAGAGAGTAAATGTCATGAATAAATTTGACATTAAACATAATCCAAGGTGAAGTGTTACATCGTTTTCAGCCCCCTTTTTGGCATCTGCATTTGGTAGCAGGCGAAATTGGCACAGACCATGCAGAATAATGTAGAATATTAATTCCACAGCAGAGAAAGATATTTAATGTCTGTCAGTACGTCTGTGGAAAAAATAAATATCTGTATTGATATTAGTTATCGGCCAATTCTGTTTTAACATATCGGATATTGGCCAACAATCCAATATCGTGCATCTCTAGCAAATATCTAACCTGTTCTAGATAGCTTTTTGAATGACCTCAGTTTGTAGAAACTGCCAAACTTCACAGTTTAGACATTAAAGACATGAATTAAAACATGTTAGGCGTGTTAAAAAGACTAATGTCTCTCCCTCAGTGAACGTGGTGGAAGCTCTGCAAGAGTTCTGGCAGATGAAGCTGACCCGAGGGGCCGACCTGCGGAACGGAGCGCTGGTCGTTTACGAAATGGTCCCGTCTAACAGCCCCCCGTATGTCTGCTATGTTAGCCTTCCCGGTGGCAGCTGTTTCGGAAGCTTCCAGGTAAATTCCCTGCACGATTGTCGCATTATATAAGGAGCGCTGCTGCCTTTGAGCATAAAAAAAGACACTCCCCAGGTTTTAGATGATAAAATCTGTGTATTAATTGTGTATTTTTTTTTTCAATATTCAACAGTTTTGCCCGACGAAGGCGGAAGCTCGGCGCAGCGCGGCCAAGATCGCTCTGATGAACTCCGTTTTTAACGAACACCCCTCTCGTCGAATTACAGACGACTTCATAGAGAAGAGTGTGAGCGAGGCCCTGGCCTCTTTCAATGTAAGTTAGACCAAATGCTGAAGGATGTGCTGTCGGTAAACCTGTGGTTCAGTGGATTTTACCCATCGTCAAAACGATATCGAGAAGGCTCGTTGTTTTAAGCTGTGCTCCTGCAGCTGCATACTGCACGTACGGACCTTTAGCTGTTTCTAAAGTTTGACTGGCGGTTGTCGTTCACAGGGAAACCGAGAAGAAGCTGACAATCCAAACACAGGCATCGGAGCATTTCGCTTCATGCTCGAGTCCAATAAAGGGAAGTCCATGCTGGAGTTCCAGGTGTGGAAACCTCATTTATCATCGCTTGTTTTAATTATGTCAGATTATTAGTAATGTCTAAGCCCACACTAGCATAAAGTTGTCCTCCAGTGGGACTACTTACTGCAGTTTGGTAATAACGTGACAGTTTTTATTAGGGATGCACAATATTGCATTTTTGGCCGATATCCGATATGTTGATATGTTAAAACTTATTTGGCTGATAACCGATACCATTACCAATATTTTTCCCCCCTAGACCTACTTACAGAGACTGCATAGTTTTCTCTGTTGTGGAATTAAAACACTACAGTACATTATTCTGCATGGTCTTTGTCGTTTAGGCCTGCTACGAAATGCAGATGCCAAAAAGGGGCTGAAAATGATGTAACACCTCAACTTAGTTTATGTTTAATGTTAAATTTATTCATAACATTTATTCTAACACAATTACAACTAGGGCTGAACAATTAATTGCATTTGCAATAATATCGCAATATGATAAAATTAGATTTTCTAATCGCGAAGGCTGCAATTTGACTGGTCACGTGACACAAATCTTTATCAACACTTAAAACAGAATTATCAGCCGACAGGGATCACTGACCAAACTGTTTGAACTTAAAAAGAGTAATTTTTTTATATCTAATTTTTTATATTTATTTATTAACTGTCATGTGAAGTTCAGACAGTAGTTAGGAAGTTCACTTAACATGTTTACTATTATTTACTTTTAATATTTACTATTATGTTTATGAAACAAGAAAAAATAGAAATGGTGAAAAGAAAAGGCATAGATTTGTTTGCTTTATTGTAATCTCTGCTTTAAATAAATCTGACATTGTTTATTATAAAACAGATAGATGTACTGTATTGCTTCTGTTTGTTGAAAAATACTTGAAGATATTAAAATAATAATCGCGTTTCAAATCGTAATTGCAATTTATAGAAAGAAAATAATTGCAATTCGATTATTTTCCAAAATCGTTCAGCCCTAATTACAACACTCAAACAGTCATACAAAAACAGTGCCTTTTATATACATATTTATAAACAGCGCCTTTTCTATCGGTGAGTTATTTTGATGGAATGCCCGATATTTAACTTAATCGCTAATATTGGCCGATACGGTACATGCCGATAATATTGTGCATCTCTAGTTTTTATAATTTATTTAAAGGGAAGGAAGCTTTAGGTTTGGAGATGTTACCATATTTTGAATTAAAAACAGGAAGCTAATGGAAGCTTGCCAAAGTAAAAATGTTAATTTGGTGAACTTTGAAATTTTAAAGTGATTTTGGACTTTTCTTCCATGTGTGTTTTGAACTGCAGGAGCTGATGACTGTGTTCCAGCTGCTGCACTGGAACGGAAGCCTCAAAGCCATGAGAGAGCGGCAGTGTTCCCGGCAGGTACCGTGACAGAACCCGTCTCACACGTGGCTTCAATTACACAAGTACAGGGCTGGCTTTCACAGCTGTCGCAAAGAATGAAATTATATGTTGGCTGTTTGTTTAAAGGAATGAGCTGTTCTACAGTTTTCTTCTCACTCTGAGAGGAATTAAAAAAATCATCAGCTTAAAGCTAAATTCATGTAAAACAGCTTTTACAAATCATCTCTTTAGTTTTTTGTTTTTTTCTCTTATGACAGGTGTGTCCAAATGTTTTCACAAAGGACTCGTGGGCCAGAAAATTTTGAATTTAAGAGAATAAAACACTTTAAAAAGCGTGATTCGAAAAACTGTCGAGCAACAGATTCATAGAAAGTTTGAAGGGACACTGATAAAGTTACCGTATTTTCTGGTGTATAGGTCGCATTGTCCAATTATCACCAATAGATTGGAAAAATCCCTAGATAGGTCACACCGGTGTATAGGTCGCACCTATGTTTAGCTCTGCTGCAAATGTCTGCCACAGGAGCGCACAGCAAGGCTTTTAAGAAGATTAACACTTAAAAACAATTATTTGTTTGATAAAAATTATAGCAAATATGTGTCTGAGCTGAACTTTTCCTTAATAAATGAACGTAATTGTGAAATGAGCTGGATTTAAAAATTTGTTTCGCCGAAAGTGATAACAAGCTACCGTATTTTCCGGTGTATAGGTCGCACCTTTTTATGGTGTTTTCAAGGCCTGCAACCTATACACCAGTGCGACCTATACAGTATTTGGCTTGTTATCACTTTCGGCGAAACAAATGTTTAAATCCAGACCTATACACCGGTGCAACCTATCTAGGGATTTTTCCAATCTATTGGTGATAATTGGACAATGCGACCTATACACAGGTGCGACCTATACACCAGAAAATACTGTGTATATATAGGTCGCAGACCTGGAAAAAAACATAAAAAGGTGCGACCTATACACCGGAAAATACGGTAATCAACTTGTATGTCGACAATGTCACTTTATATTTCTTTAAAATTGTCTTAAGTTCTCGCCATCCATTATTAAATCTACTGAAATTATTTCCTTGGAAAACACTTGTCATATTTAGCCATTTTATGAATTATTATCCAAAATGTTTACTTTTCAGTGCACGCCATTAAAGGTTTGTTGTAGGATAAAATATTAATTATAGCTACATATTTGTATTATACTTAATTTAGCTCATTTTGAGAAGATTATTTTCATCTGTTTTGCTGTTAAATCAAAAAAGTATATTTAAGAAGTATCACCATTAAATCTAAAGAAGGTCTACATCTGCATCATCCTCTGTGGGTCCAAATTCTACCATTTTTTAATTGCAGTCGTGGGCCGCACAAAGTCACTCCAAGGGCCGCAAAGGGCCCTCGACCCACACTTTGGACACCCCTGTCTTATGACATGAATCATCACCAAGGGAACTTGAAATACTTATTACTATCATCCATCAAGTATATTATTTTATCAAATGAAATTGCTGAAGTTCTATGATTTGGTGGATTATAATATTTTGTTAGTTATGTACAGAGCACAGAATAATACACTGCCTTCAAATATTCAGATGTATTTTGTCAAAAGACTGAGTTGTTATAATCTTAAAGGGACAGATATGTTCGTTAAGCCTCAGTTTAGAACTAGTTTAAAGGGAAGGTCTACCATAATTCAGGGAGTTGGGTTATGGAATGACTTGGAGACAGATGTTAAAGAAGCTAAATCAATGGTTGTATTTAAAAGAAGGGTTAAGGTCAAATTGTTAAAAAAAAAACATATCTAAATGGAGTTTAATTCAGAAATTGTATAAGATAAAGGAAGTTAAATGAGTTGTTCATTTTGTTTGGTATTTAAAGAAATTGGTTGTATGAATTGTTTATTAGAGAATAAGGGGCAGATAAAATAAGATTTTTTTCTTCATCTGCTGCCTTTCATTTTAAATTTTTCTTTTTTCTTTTCTTTTTATTGTATATATGCTAATTGTTTTTGTATTTTATTATAAAATGAATGAATAAATAAACTAAACTAAAATAAGACATTGTTGAACGTTAGTTGTCACTAGGGCTTTAACAGAGTACTCGAGTAATCGACAGATCGAGTCCTAGGACTTCTGTCGAGGTTTTTAATTTCACGTCGAGTACTTGTAGTGACGTCATCACGACAGTAGGGGGCGGTGTTGCATAAACTGTTGCAGGTCACATATGGTGTAACACCGGGTCCAATCGACCGAACCAGAGAACCAGCTTCCTCTGACCTTGTTTCACAAACAAAAAGCAACAAATATTCATCTCTAAACCTATTAAAAACCTATAAACACAATAATCTCTAAAAGAGTAAACCTAATTGCACAGCACTGCAGGCGGTGGTGCGGTGTGGTCAACGCCCCACTGTTTTTAAGTTTCGTTGTTGACGTGCCGCGCGTTTCTTTCACTTTTGCAGCTTAATAATAATAACTAATAGTTTTGTTTTTCCTGTGACTTATCTGCAGTATGATAAATGATAGGAGCATAATATGTGTTTTGTTGGTCTTTGTTTTTTGTAAATAATGACGTTTTTATAAATTTTTATTTATTTATTTATTTTGCATCTTAAGATCCTATGACGTCATCGACTACTCGAGTTCTACTCAAGTTTTTTTTAATGTTTATGTCAAGTTTAAAAATTATGTACTCGTTCAACCCCTAGCTGTCACTCTGACTCTGTCCTGCGTCTGAACACCCCCCAGGAGGTGCTCGCCCATTACTCCCACCGGGCCCTGGACGACGACATGCGCACTCAGATGGCGGCGGACTGGGTGAACCGAGAGCAGAGCGTGGCGAGTACCATCGCTCAGGAGCTGGCCTCGACGGAGCGAGAACTGGAGGACGCCCGGCTGGCGGGCAGGGAGCTGCGCTTTTACAAAGAAAAGAAAGACATCCTGGTAATGGCTGTGGGTCAGCTGAGCGCAGCCAACGCCGCCACTCTGCCGTCGCACTAAAGCCTCGTCGCTCCGCAGGATTCCTGGTAACAGTGTGGATCACTCTATTAAAAACTATATCAGGCAACGGTAAACACTTCTGTTCAGAACACAAACGCCACTCGGGCTGTTACCTCCTCGTGCCTAATCAGTTATTTTCTAAACGCCTGTAAAATAGTGCTGCCTGCCTCTGATTTATATATATATATTTTTTATATATTGTTTCGACTGAGAAAATGGACACTTACAAATTTTGTTAACTGTTGATCAGTGAATGTACAGGTCACAAGTTACACATGGGCCCAATTTAGGTTTAAATCAAATCAGTCTGCTGTGATTAAAAGGATTTGGTTATGATGCGTTCATATTAAGATGCTAAAAGCACTGGTTTAAAAAAAAAACAGGATAAATATGGCTGAAGCTTAACCAGAGAGTCTCACGTCAACCCAAATAAAATAACCTAACATGACTCTGAGGTTGCAGGAAGCAAGGGTACTTTTCAATAAAATGTCAGCAGCAGACTGACGACTCTTGACGGGAGCTCAGGTGTTATTAAAAATAGGTAAATCAACAATATGTTGTCTTTGTTTATTCTTGTTTGTGAAGGTTTTTACAGTTTGCTGTGCAGTTTGTGATTATGACACTATCCGAATGTATTATTATTGTTTTTATTTTGTGAGGTATATGACACTATTAAAAAAAAAACTCCATGTTGAAGCTGATTTAAATTTTGTTTTTGTGTATTGTAAGAAGGAACCCTTTTAGGGCATCAATATTATCCACAGATGATAAACATGTAATGTAACTCGCACTTACTCCCTGATATATTACTGTTAAAAGAAAAACTTTTATATATTCCTTATTTTAAAACTCACTTTAATACATTATAAACATAAATGCATTTTAACAAGAAGCTTTTTTACCGGTGTATTTACGGTAAACAAGTCAGCCGAGTCACTGATGAAGTGTGGCTTTAATTTCAAGAGAAATGTGGGCAGAAGCTTGGAAAGTTAAACAGCACGAAGGCTCGTTTTTGTGGCTGAATACTGAATTATCAACAGCTGAAACTTATTACACACAGTTTTAAAAATAAAAAAAAAGAAAGGACTGAGTTTTATTAAAGACAGAGTAGCTTTTATTATTCTGATGCTCTTGCTTTCCTCTAAGATTATAGTGCCTTTATGAAATGGTTACATACCTTAAGACTTTGTAAAACTAAAACATATACCGTACTTTCATTTAATGGATTATTTAAAGCACAAAGTCTTTTTTATTATGTTAAGATTACCGGTACTGTATATGCGAAATTTCAGTTTTGCCATTCTAACAGAGTTATTGGGGAAAAACATAAATTAGTGAAAACATTTAGCCAGCAGTCTATTAGCTTAGCTTAGCTTAGCTTAGCACAAAGTCTGGAAAGAAATAAAAACAACTAGTATAATTTATTGGTTAAAAGTCAAAACAAACAAAATACTTTGTAAAAATAAAATAAAAAATTCAACCTTGTTTGCTGGGCTGAACCAGTGACTTTCAGTGTTTTCCACACGACTTGTCCTACTAAACACGTTGTTTGGTTAGCATCTTGCTAATGACGGAATCATCTTGATAAAAGTATTGTTATTCTTGTTCATGCCAAAATATGAAGTTATTCCTTTTGATGTGTGACTTTAGATTATGAAGGATTTGTAAAAATGTTACATTTATTACCACATGATGTGAAACGTGTTGAAGACAAAAAAGTTTGATTACCGGTATTTGGTCTGTTTGTTTCGTTAGCTCTCCAATAAATCCAATAAACTTGTAATTTTTAACTATGGGTCACTCAATATTGTAAGACACAAGTTCCCTTTTAGAAAAAATATAGATTTTATTATTATTTTTTCAAGTTTTACAATTTTTTTAACCGAAATTTTCAGTTTTAGCAGCCAATGGCAAAAGAAATGTAAAGATAATTTTTGGGAGGGCTGGTTTTGGAAGTGAGCCTGCAGATTGTTTTTTAAGTTCTTTTTATCTCTAAATAAAAACGCGCAGTAAGTGTTGTTTTTCCTACAAGCCATTAAGCTCAGCTCTTTTTATACAAATGCCTTTCAGTTTATTTTTATTTTTATTATCGATCAAGGCCTTTTTCTTACCAATCATTTTCGCTAATCAATTTATAAAAAAATTGATGCCACTTTTATTTCTTTGGCTTTGATGCATGTTGTGTTTTGAAGTTTGAAATTTTGTTTTTGGTTTCATATATATGACAGTATTGTTAAAAAAAAAAGGGAAAGAAAAAAACGTTTTTAGGCCCAAACTTGTATGTATTTTCTATAAACATTTTTATTCCATGTTTTTGCTTTTAGTAGATTTAAGTGTTTATGTAATAAACCAGTTATTAAAACAGTTGTGGTATTTATTTTTCTTATTTTTTAGTTCTTTAATACCAAATGTGTCTGACCAAACAAACAAACAAACATATAGATAATATTATTTATCCAATAAAAACAGTTTTTCAAACTTTTTAACTGTTTCTTTCCTTACACTCCAGTGTTTAGAATGAGTTTTTATATATATACAGTATATAATACATATATATATATATATATATATTTATTTACTGAAAGCTGTTAGTTGATTCATCTTCACAGATATTTACTCATCCATTCATCCATTATCTTTACCTGCTTCTTCCTGTTTGGGTCACAGTGGTCAATGGTGCCCATGTCCAGCTATCCCATGCGAGAGGTCCTAAATATATATACAATTTTTTTTTCCCTGAGTATTTTACAAGTTTGCAAGTTTGGATATTTTTCACAAACACAATTTTTTTTTACACATTTATATATAAAATGAATACGTAACTCCTCTTTTTTATTGTTTTACATTTTGTGGTCTTTAATTAGATTTGTACTGTAGAAACTACAAACAACTGTAGCTTCTTACAGAATATTGACATATTTTATTACATGAACATAGATCAAGGAGGATAGCCATATTTTATTTTGTAGGGTGTTACCGGAAAGGGCGGAGCTTCTCCGTTGAACGCTTCCCCTGCGTTGTCGTTCAACATGGCAGCGGGACCAATTTCAGAAAGAAACCAAGGTAATTGTCTACTTTATTTCTTTTTTTTCACAGTTATTTAAACAGATGTGAAAATATAACATTTTAAACTATTAACATGCTTATTTTCAGCGACGTTGACCGCGTAATTAGACAATAGTTCATGTTAAAATGGTCATTCAAACGCATGGAGCGTTCCCGTTTCGTTAGCTTAGCTTGTAGCCAGTTTAGCTATACTGTACAGTACTGTACATGTATTCAGTTTATTTTGAAGCGTACGTTGAATCGAACGGTGTATACTGTTATTGTATCCACCTATTATAAATGCAAGGATATATACTAATATAAAAACAAAACCATTAACCTCTAAAGTTAACCTTAAAAGCTGGACACACACAGCCATAATGTAGCAAAGACCAGTTAATCAAAATCTAACAACTTGTGTTGCTTGTTCGCTTTTTAATATGTAATAATCGCGTAACAAACTTCACATAAGATTTTTTAGATATCTAAACTGCACTAATATTTTTTCGCAATCAATTGTTTTGATCATAAGTAAAACTTCAATTAGGGCTGGACGATATGGCCAAAATTTTTATCACGATATAGTTCTTAATTTCGGTCGATATCGATATAATTCGATATCGATATA
>JBBPBX010048691.1:0-11845 GCA_038048925.1 Garcialebias charrua | reverse complement strand
TATATATATATATATATGTATATATATATATATATATATATATTTCTAGTGTCGTAGTTAGCTACGCCCTTTGGCTCCGCCTATTGGAAGTCTCCCCCCGCGCGTCAGCGCCTACTGAAAACCTTTTAGTCCACGCCCACCTACCGGATGGGCCCACCCCTCGGGTCGACAAAACCGTAGGTTCGTAGGTCCCGTGGTTCGCAGGTCGATGGGGTCGTAGGTCGGGGTTTTGCTGTATATATGTATATATACATACATACAGTATATATATATATATATATATATAATATATATATTAATATATATACTGTGTATATATATATATATGTGTGTGTGTGTGTATATATATATATATAATGTATATATATGTATACTGTAATTATTTGTGTGTATATATATGTATACTGTATATATTTGTGTGTATATATATGTATACTGTTTATATTTGTGTGTATATATATGTATACTGTATATATTTGTGTGTGTATATATATGTATACTGTATATATTGGTGTAAATATAAGTATACTGTAATTATTTGTGTGTATATATATATGTATACTGTATATATTTGTGTGTATATATATGTATACTGTATATATTTGTGTGTATATATAAGTATACTGTATATATTTGTGTGTATATATATGTATACTGTATATATTTGTGTGTATATATATGTATACTGTATATATTTGTGTGTATATATATGTATACTGTATATATTTGTGTGTATATATATGTATACTGTATATATTTGTGTGTATATATATGTACATATACTGTATATATTTGTGTGTATATATATATGTATACTGTATATATTGGTGTGTATATATATGTATACTGTATATATGTATACTGTGTATCTAATATATGTATATGTACAGTATATATATATTTTATATACAGTATATATAAAAGTAATATATATAGTTATATATTTTTATATATATACTGTATATAGTTATATATATATACAATATATAGTTATACTGTATATATAGTTATATATATATATACAGTAGTTATATATAGTTATATATATGCTTATCTGAATATATATATGTATATATATAGTATATAGTTATATATATATATATACAGTAGTTATATATATAGTTATATATATGCTTATCTGAATATGTATATATAATAATATGTATATAATATATATATATAATATAATTACAGTATCTGAATATGTATACAAAATGTGTGTGTGAATAAATTGCTTCTTTGATTGCATCTTGTTAAACATGTACATTAAAGTATTATATTCCACCAAAATTATTTAAATATGCTAAACTATATGTTCCTATACATGCAGTTTTAATTGCTGTATGCCTAAAATTTAAATAAGTGACAATGGGATTACTATTCAGCGTGTTATGATTGATTAAATGCGCTGATACTTTATTGTGCCTGTCAAATATATAAGGCTGAGTGGAGCGGTGGACATCCCCAAGATGGCCGCCTGAAATCTCGTCGGCTCCAATAGGCGAGAGCAGTCCATGGGGTATCTAGTGTTCTATATAAGATATCTATGGAGACAGTACCATGCAGGAGTCCACTGTTCCTGCTTCGTATCCGGCGCAAAGCATTCTGGGAGTGATGGTCTTCATATCGAAGTAGGACTGACACTGAGACATGGAGATAATGCGGACCTCGCCCTCCTGCAGCTTGAAGGGCACTGCGCACAGAGACGAAGAAGACGGAATCAACGCCCGAGAACAAAGAGTTCAACTTCTGGACACCAGGACAGACTTTCCTGCTTTATTTATAATAATTAACGTTTTTATGAACTTTAACTTTTAAACAACAAACAAGAAACAAAAACATCTGGATGGGTTTCTGTAAGAATTGACTAATTCAGTTTCTTTTAGACCAGACTGTCTACTTGTCCTTTAACTGTCCACCTGTGACCTGTCCACTTGTCCTTTAACTGTCCTTCCTTCCATTAACTGTTTATCTGTTTTCTAACTGACTTCGTGTTTTATAAGTGAAAGTTTTATAAGTAAAAAGAAACTGTCCAGATGAACTGATTGAGAATGAGCAGATTTGATACCTGGACTATTGAGAATTAACTTTCTTGTCTTGAACCACTTTGGACATGTCTGCCTGCCTGGGAGGAGTCGACGAGGGACACGCCCCCAGAAACCATCTTGGCTACAGCAAACTGGTTGGTCCACATAAGTTGCTTACTTGGTGGGTTAACTTCAGTGTGCTTTGGACTACTCTGACTGAGGAAGCCCTCTGGAGTGAGGGTGAAACGTTTCTGCTAAAAAGAAACTGTCCAGATGAACTGATTGAGAATGAGCAGATAAGTGAAAGTGTTTCACTGACTTCGGATATTGTTGCGTTCACTGACTCTGGTCAGTAACAGACAGTGGTGGTGCATTCACTGACTGGTCAGTAACACATAGCGGTGGTGCATTCACTGATTCTGGTCATTAACACATAGTAGTGGTGCATTCACTGACTTTAGTCAGTGATTGATAGTAGCGGTGCATTCACAGACTCTGGTCAATAAAAGACAGTGGTGGTGTGTTCACTGACTCTGGACAGTAACAGATAGTGGTGGTGCGTTCACTGACTGGTCAGTATAAGATAGAGGTGGTGCGTTCACTGACTCTGGTCAGTAACAGATAGTGGTGGTGCGTTCACTGACTCTGGTCTGTAACAGATAGTGGTGGTGCGTTCACTGACTCTGGTCAGTAACAGATAGTGGTGGTGCATTCACTGACTCTGGTCAGTAACAGATAGTGGTGGTGCGTTCACTGACTCTGGTCAGTAACAGATAGTGGTGGTGCGTTCACTGACTCTGGTCAGTAACAGATAGTGGTGGTGCGTTCACTGACTCTGGTCAGTAACAGATAGTGGTGGTGCGTTCACTGACTCTGGTCAGTAACAGATAGTGGTGGTGCGTTCACTGACTGGTCAGTAACAGATAGTGGTGGTGCGTTCACTGACTCTGGTCAGTAACAGATAGTGGTGGTGCGTTCACTGACTGGTCAGTAACAGATAGTGGTGGTGCGTTCACTGACTCTGGTCAGTAACAGATAGTGGTGGTGCGTTCACTGACTGGTCAGTAACAGATAGTGGTGGTGCGTTCACTGACTCTGGTCAGTAACAGATAGTGGTGGTGCGTTCACTGACTCTGGTCAGTAACAGATAGTGGTGGTGCGTTCACTGACTCTGGTCAGTAACAGATAGTGGTGGTGCGTTCACTGACTCTGGTCAGTAACAGATAGTGGTGGTGCGTTCACTGACTCTGGTCAGTAACAGATAGTGGTGGTGCGTTCACTGACTGGTCAGTAACAGATAGTGGTGGTGCGTTCACTGACTCTGGTCAGTAACAGATAGTGGTGGTGCGTTCACTGACTCTGGTCAGTAACAGATAGTGGTGGTGCGTTCACTGACTCTGGTCAGTAACAGATAGTGGTGGTGCGTTCACTGACTCTGGTCAGTAACAGATAGTGGTGGTGCGTTCACTGACTCTGGTCAGTAACAGATAGTGGTGGTGCGTTCACTGACTCTGGTCAGTAACAGATAGTGGTGGTGCGTTCACTGACTCTGGTCAGTAACAGATAGTGGTGGTGCGTTCACTGACTCTGGTCAGTAACAGATAGTGGTGGTGCGTTCACTGACTCTGGTCAGTAACAGATAGTGGTGGTGCGTTCACTGACTCTGGTCAGTAACAGATAGTGGTGGTGCGTTCACTGACTCTGGTCAGTAACAGATAGTGGTGGTGCGTTCACTGACTGGTCAGTAACAGATAGTGGTGGTGCGTTCACTGACTCTGGTCAGTAACAGATAGTGGTGGTGCGTTCACTGACTCTGGTCAGTAACAGATAGTGGTGGTGCGTTCACTGACTCTGGTCAGTAACAGATAGTGGTGGTGCGTTCACTGACTCTGGTCAGTAACAGATAGTGGTGGTGCGTTCACTGACTCTGGTCAGTAACAGATAGTGGTGGTGCGTTCACTGACTCTGGTCAGTAACAGATAGTGGTGGTGCGTTCACTGACTCTGGTCAGTAACAGATAGTGGTGGTGCGTTCACTGACTCTGGTCAGTAACAGATAGTGGTGGTGCGTTCACTGACTCTGGTCAGTAACAGATAGTGGTGGTGCGTTCACTGACTCTGGTCAGTAACAGATAGTGGTGGTGCGTTCACTGACTCTGGTCAGTAACAGATAGTGGTGGTGCGTTCACTGACTCTGGTCAGTAACAGATAGTGGTGGTGCGTTCACTGACTGGTCAGTAACAGATAGTGGTGGTGCGTTCACTGACTCTGGTCAGTAACAGATAGTGGTGGTGCGTTCACTGACTGGTCAGTAACAGATAGTGGTGGTGCGTTCACTGACTCTGGTCAGTAACAGATAGTGGTGGTGCGTTCACTGACTGGTCAGTAACAGATAGTGGTGGTGTGTTCACTGACTGGTCAGTAACAGATAGTGGTGGTGCGTTCACTGACTGGTCAGTAACAGATAGTGGTGGTATGTTCACTGACTGCGGTCAGTAACAGATAGTGGTGGTGCGTTCACTGACTGGTCAGTAACAGATAGTGGTGGTATGTTCACTGACTGCGGTCAGTAACAGATAGTGGTGGTGTGTTCACTGACTGGTCAGTAACAGATAGTGGTGGTGCGTTCACTGACTGGTCAGTAACAGATAGTGGTGGTGTGTTCACTGACTGGTCAGTAACAGATAGTGGTGGTGTGTTCACTGACTGGTCAGTAACAGATAGTGGTGGTGCGTTCACTGACTGGTCAGTAACAGATAGTGGTGGTATGTTCACTGACTGGTCAGTAACAGATAGTGGTGGTGTGTTCACTGACTGGTCAGTAACAGATAGTGGTGGTGTTCACTGACTGGTCAGTAACAGATAGTGGTGGTGTGTTCACTGACTGGTCAGTAACAGATAGTGGTGGTGCGTTCACTGACTGGTCAGTAACAGATAGTGGTGGTGTGTTCACTGACTGGTCAGTAACAGATAGTGGTGGTGTGTTCACTGACTGGTCAGTAACAGATAGTGGTGGTGTTCACTGACTGGTCAGTAACAGATAGTGGTGGTATGTTCACTGACTGGGTCAGTAACAGATAGTGGTGTGTTCACTGACTGGTCAGTAACAGATAGTGGTGGTATGTTCACTGACTCTGGTCAGTAACAGATAGTGGTGGTATGTTCACT
Organism: Garcialebias charrua; assembly: GCA_038048925.1. Lineage (NCBI taxonomy): Eukaryota > Metazoa > Chordata > Actinopteri > Cyprinodontiformes > Rivulidae > Garcialebias > Garcialebias charrua. The sequence continues at coordinate 6,651 of JBBPBX010048691.1, read as the reverse complement.
GACTGCGGTCAGTAACAGATAGTGGTGGTGTGTTCACTGACTGGTCAGTAACAGATAGTGGTGGTGCGTTCACTGACTGGTCAGTAACAGATAGTGGTGGTGTGTTCACTGACTGGTCAGTAACAGATAGTGGTGGTGTGTTCACTGACTGGTCAGTAACAGATAGTGGTGGTGGTTCACTGACTCTGGTCAGTAACAGATAGTGGTGGTGCGTTCACTGACTGGTCAGTAACAGATAGTGGTGGTGTGTTCACTGACTGGTCAGTAACAGATAGTGGTGGTGCGTTCACTGACTCTGGTCAGTAACAGATAGTGGTGGTGCGTTCACTGACTGGTCAGTAACAGATAGTGGTGGTGCGTTCACTGACTCTGGTCAGTAACAGATAGTGGTGGTGCGTTCACTGACTGGGTCAGTAACAGATAGTGGTGGTGCGTTCACTGACTGGTCAGTAACAGATAGTGGTGGTGCGTTCACTGACTCTGGTCAGTAACAGATAGTGGTGGTGCGTTCACTGACTGGTCAGTAACAGATAGTGGTGGTGCGTTCACTGACTGGTCAGTAACAGATAGTGGTGGTGCGTTCACTGACTGGTCAGTAACAGATAGTGGTGGTATGTTCACTGACTGCGGTCAGTAACAGATAGTGGTGGTATGTTCACTGACTGGTCAGTAACAGATAGTGGTGGTGCATTCACTGACTGGTCAGTAACAGATAGTGGTGGTATGTTCACTGACTGCTGTCAGTAACAGATAGTGGTGGTGCATTCACTGACTGGTCAGTAACAGATAGTGGTGGTATGTTCACTGACTGGTCAGTAACAGATAGTGGTGGTATGTTCACTGACTGTGGTCAGTAACAGATAGTGGTGGTGCGTTCACTGACTGGTCAGTAACAGATAGTGGTGGTATGTTCACTGACTGGTCAGTAACAGATAGTGGTGGTATGTTCACTGACTGTGGTCAGTAACAGATAGTGGTGGTGCGTTCACTGACTGGTCAGTAACAGATAGTGGTGGTATGTTCACTGACTGTGGTCAGTAACAGATAGTGGTGGTATGTTCACTGACTGGTCAGTAACAGATAGTGGTGGTATGTTCACTGACTGGTCAGTAACAGATAGTGGTGGTGCATTCACTGACTGGTCAGTAACAGATAGTGGTGGTATGTTCACTGACTCTGGTCAGTAACAGATAGTGGTGGTGCGTTCACTGACTCTGGTCAGTAACAGATAGTGGTGGTGCGTTCACTGACTGGTCAGTAACAGATAGTGGTGGTGTTCACTGACTGGTCAGTAACAGATAGTGGTGGTGCGTTCACTGACTGGTCAGTAACAGATAGTGGTGGTGCATTCACTGACTGGTCAGTAACAGATAGTGGTGGTGCATTCACTGACTGGTCAGTAACAGATAGTGGTGGTGCATTCACTGACTGGTCAGTAACAGATAGTGGTGGTATGTTCACTGACTGGTCAGTAACAGATAGTGGTGGTGTGTTCACTGACTGGTCAGTAACAGATAGTGGTGGTGCGTTCACTGACTGGTCAGTAACAGATAGTGGTGGTGTTCACTGACTGGTCAGTAACAGATAGTGGTGGTGCATGTTCACTGACTGCTGGTCAGTAACAGATAGTGGTGGTGCGTTCACTGACTGGTCAGTAACAGATAGTGGTGGTGCGTTCACTGACTCTGGTCAGTAACAGATAGTGGTGGTGCGTTCACTGACTCTGGTCAGTAACAGATAGTGGTGGTGCGTTCACTGACTCTGGTCAGTAACAGATAGTGGTGGTGCGTTCACTGACTCTGGTCAGTAACAGATAGTGGTGGTGCGTTCACTGACTGGTCAGTAACAGATAGTGGTGGTGCGTTCACTGACTCTGGTCAGTAACAGATAGTGGTGGTGCGTTCACTGACTGGTCAGTAACAGATAGTGGTGGTGTTCACTGACTGGTCAGTAACAGATAGTGGTGGTATGTTCACTGACTATGGTCAGTAACAGATAGTGGTGGTGCGTTCACTGACTGGTCAGTAACAGATAGTGGTGGTATGTTCACTGACTGTGGTCAGTAACAGATAGTGGTGGTATGTTCACTGACTGCGGTCAGTAACAGATAGTGGTGGTATGTTCACTGACTGGTCAGTAACAGATAGTGGTGGTGCATTCACTGACTGGTCAGTAACAGATAGTGATGGTATGTTCACTGACTGCTGTCAGTAACAGATAGTGGTGGTGCATTCACTGACTGGTCAGTAACAGATAGTGGTGGTATGTTCACTGACTGGTCAGTAACAGATAGTGGTGATATGTTCACTGACTGTGGTCAGTAACAGATAGTGGTGGTGTGTTCACTGACTGGTCAGTAACAGATAGTGGTGGTGCATTCACTGACTGGTCAGTAACAGATAGTGGTGGTGTGTTCACTGACTCTGGTCAGTAACAGATAGTGGTGGTGCGTTCACTGACTCTGGTCAGTAACAGATAGTGGTGGTGCGTTCACTGACTCTGGTCAGTAACAGATAGTGGTGGTGCGTTCACTGACTGGTCAGTAACAGATAGTGGTGGTGCGTTCACTGACTCTGGTCAGTAACAGATAGTGGTGGTGCGTTCACTGACTCTGGTCAGTAACAGATAGTGGTGGTGCGTTCACTGACTCTGGTCAGTAACAGATAGTGGTGGTGCGTTCACTGACTCTGGTCAGTAACAGATAGTGGTGGTGCGTTCACTGACTCTGGTCAGTAACAGATAGTGGTGGTGCGTTCACTGACTGGTCAGTAACAGATAGTGGTGGTGCGTTCACTGACTGGTCAGTAACAGATAGTGGTGGTGCGTTCACTGACTGGTCAGTAACAGATAGTGGTGGTGCGTTCACTGACTGGTCAGTAACAGATAGTGGTGGTGTGTTCACTGACTGTGGTCAGTAACAGATAGTGGTGGTGTGTTCACTGACTGGTCAGTAACAGATAGTGGTGGTGCGTTCACTGACTGGTCAGTAACAGATAGTGGTGGTGCATTCACTGACTGGTCAGTAACAGATAGTGGTGGTGCGTTCACTGACTCTGGTCAGTAACAGATAGTGGTGGTGCGTTCACTGACTGGTCAGTAACAGATAGTGGTGGTGCGTTCACTGACTGGTCAGTAACAGATAGTGGTGGTGCGTTCACTGACTGGTCAGTAACAGATAGTGGTGGTGCGTTCACTGACTGGTCAGTAACAGATAGTGGTGGTGCGTTCACTGACTCTGGTCAGTAACAGATAGTGGTGGTGCGTTCACTGACTGGTCAGTAACAGATAGTGGTGGTGCGTTCACTGACTCTGGTCAGTAACAGATAGTGGTGGTGCGTTCACTGACTGGTCAGTAACAGATAGTGGTGGTGCGTTCACTGACTCTGGTCAGTAACAGATAGTGGTGGTGCGTTCACTGACTGGTCAGTAACAGATAGTGGTGGTGCGTTCACTGACTCTGGTCAGTAACAGATAGTGGTGGTGCGTTCACTGACTGGTCAGTAACAGATAGTGGTGGTGCGTTCACTGACTCTGGTCAGTAACAGATAGTGGTGGTGCGTTCACTGACTCTGGTCAGTAACAGATAGTGGTGGTGCGTTCACTGACTCTGGTCAGTAACAGATAGTGGTGGTGCGTTCACTGACTCTGGTCAGTAACAGATAGTGGTGGTGCGTTCACTGACTGGTCAGTAACAGATAGTGGTGGTGCGTTCACTGACTCTGGTCAGTAACAGATAGTGGTGGTGCGTTCACTGACTCTGGTCAGTAACAGATAGTGGTGGTGCGTTCACTGACTGCGGTTGCCCATGTGACCCCAGCCGGTGATGTGGCAGTAGGAGTCCGGTGAGGGCAGCTGTCCGTGTCGGGGCAGACACACCGGTCTGACGTGGGCCGTCTCCTCCACCTGAGACCAACAACAGGACTCATCAGGATCTATCTCTGCTGGTAACCAGTCATAATCAATTATAATTATTTGTGAAAATACAAAACTGGTTTCTTTTAAATAAGTTATCATTAAATCTGGATAAAACTTATTACATGATACACAGCAACAGAAAAAGGAATGTTCACGCTCCATTTTTGGTAGATGGAACTGAAATTTGTAGAGTTAGTGAGGTGAAATTTTTGGGTGTTATTATTGATGAGAAATTAACATGGAGACCTCACATAAACAAAATGGGAACAAAAATATCCAGATCAATAGCAGTTCTGTATAAAGTAAGAGAGTTATTCACTGATAAAGCAATGTTTATGTTGTATAATGCAATAGTTGTTCCTTATTTGGTTTACTGTATTGAAGTCTGGGGTAAAGCATGTAAAACTATAACTAATCCTTTGTTCATTTTACAGAAAAGAGCTGTACGAATTATTATGAAAAAAAACTATAGATATCCGTCGACTACTTTATTTTATCAACTGAAAATTCTGAAGTTCTATGATTTGGTTAATTATAACATTTTGTTGCTTATGTATAAGGCACATAAAGGCATGTTGCCTGTTAATATTCAAATGAATTTAGTTAAAAGAGAGAGTGTATATTTTCTTAAAGGAATTGAGATGTTTGTGAAGCCTTATTTTAGAAGGAACGATCCACAATAATTCAGGGAATAGGATTGTGGAATGGTTTGGAAGATACTGTTAAGAATGCCAGATCACTGTGTACATTTAAGAGACTGATAAAGACGAGTTTCTTAGAAGAATATGGAAATCGTTAATATAAATCTACTTCAGTTGTTGTCTGGTTTGATTTAGATGTTTGAGTTTTTATGTTTTTAATTTAGCTGATTGTTATTGCCTATGTGTATTACATTATAATTTAAATTTTGTAAAAATACTTTGATTTACATCGCAATTAAGTAAAAAGGGGCAGTTTTCATAAGACTAGTTCTTCTTCTGCCACCTCTAATTTTATTTTATTTACATTTTTTGATTGTATTGTATGTATGTGTATGTTTTTAAATGAAATGAATAACATTTCTAAAAAATAATAATAAAAAAATAATTATTATTGACACCAATGATTATTTATAATTATAATGATCATTAAAAAACAATAATAATGATAAATTATGAAAATTGTTTATTAAAATGACTAATAATTATTATTATTGTTAAAGATCATCAATAACAATGAATGACAGTTAACAAATTCATTCATTCATTCAACCTTTATTTATACAGGCTAGCCTCGTTGAGTCACGGGGACTCATTTACAAGAGGGACCTGTCTCACTCACACCAAACAACCATCCACTCTCACACTCACACCTAGGGTCAATTTAGAGTCACCAATCAGCCTAACAAGCATGTTTTTTGGTCTGTGGGAGGAAACCGGAGTACCCGGAGGAAACCCACGCATGCACGGGGAGAACATGCAAACTCCACCCAGAAAGGCCCCGGACCGGGATTTGAACCGGCAACCTTCTCGCTGAGAGGCAGCAGCTCTACCAGTTGTGCCACCGTGCTGCCCAAATAAATAAAAATAATAATTATTTTAAATGATAATAATTATTGACAGTTAATGGTTAATAATAAAAATAATATTATAAATGATAATTAAAGCTAATCAATAATAATTAATCATTAGTAATGATAATAGCTGATAATAAGCGTTACCTCAGAGTCCAGCTGCACCACGCTGATGTCGTAGTCGACCACCGCCCGGTTGTAGCGTGGGTGAACAATAATGGAGCGCACCCCTCGGCTCTGGCTCACAGGACTGGGGTGATCGAGGTTGTTGAGACCAAGAACCACTGTCCACTGGTCAGCCTGCTCCCTCCTGACACACACACACAACAACCCCATCAGTCTTACTGATCTCAGAGCAGCCTCCACCTGCCATCTTGAAGCCCCGCCCCCTCTCACCCCTCGAAGCAGTGGGCGACGGTCAGAGCCCACCCGCGGGCGATGAGGACGCAGCCACAGACGTGTCCACTCTGACCGCTCTGCAGCGAGCACTGCCACGGCCACGCACCCCGGCGTGACACCCGACCCCCCAGGATCCGTTTCTTCCTGTGAGGACGGAGACTCAGAGCTGGACGAAGACCACACTCTGAAGACAGGACAGCGTTCACGATGGAGACAGGACCAGAATGTTGGACATTTGTTAACAAAACAAGACATTTGTCCATCAGATGATCTGAGAGCAGATTAAAAAAAACATCTGTTTACCTTGTCTGGAACAAAGAACGGAAACTCTGCGTCTGGAATGACATGCGTGACTGCAGGACACACGCAGAGACACAGAGGCACCAAGAGGGACACACAGAGAGAGACACAGAGACACCAAGAGAGACATCAACAGAAGCATACACAGAGATACCGACAGGGACACAGAGAGAGACATCAACAAAAACACACACAGAGACAAAAACAGTGACACAGAGACAAACATAGACACACAGAGAGACAGACACAGAGACAGACAGAGACACAGAGAGACAAACATAGACACAGAGAGAGACAGAGACACCAAGAGAGACATCAACAGAAGCACACACAGAGACACCAAGAGGGACACAGAGAGAGAGAGATAGAGACACCAAGAAAGACACACAGAGAGACAGACACAGAGAGACAAATATAGACAGAGAGAGAGTGACAGACACAGAGACAGACAGAAACACAGAGATCAACAGAGACACAGAGACAAA
>JBBPBX010048690.1:0-25652 GCA_038048925.1 Garcialebias charrua | reverse complement strand
ATCCGCTTTAATCATTTATGTCATAAATCATAACCGCTTTAGGCTTTTAATTTTTTAATCCCACATTTTAACATAACTTACATTTAAAAGTGTATTCTGTCGCTTCGTCCGCCATTACGTTCATCCAAAATCTTCCCTCAATGCGCACGCGCAGAGTAAACGCAATGCATTTTGGGATAGCCTCCGTCTGGAAGGATCCACCGGACCCGTCCTTCAAATTCGGGGAAAAGAAGGCCGCATTCGTCGGCCGCATCGAAGCAGTCTTCGAATTGGGACAGGCCTTGGCGCATCGCTGTGACGTCAGCGGCCTTCAAATGCGGCCTCAGACCCATGCAGCCGTCGGATTGGGACACACCTATAGTATTATGTTCTATAAAAATTGTTGTAGAAAAAAACATTTGTATAAGATAAAAGAAACAAACAGCTAAGTGATTGCATAAGTTCCTTTACTTTTTAGAAATTTCATTGATTCTACAATCTGGACAGGTTGCACCTGACTCTCGCACAGTGACTACTGGATATGGGCACCAGTGACCCCCGTGATCCAAAGAGGAAGAAGTGGATAAAGATAATGGATGGATAGATGAATGAATGGATGGATGGATAGATTCTACAACTTGTTGAATCACCATTAGTGATATTTCCAATCAAGATAATCTTTAGCAACAAAAAAAATGTCTTCATCGTTTTATCCTAAGTACATTTTATGCTTTGTCATAATTTACTTCCGTTCTAAAGAGATGAGAGATATTCACATCCATCAATGTGTTCTGTTGTTGAGGTGTCTATCTAGGGAGGGAAAAGGCTGCAGCATCTCTGCTGAGACACCTCACTATCTCCCATCTATTCAGCACTGCAGGGCAATCCACACAATCATCCCCTGCAAGAGTATCTCAATGTAGCAAAACAGCATCTAAACACAAACTAGAAAATTATCTTGAAAAGAAGAAATAAATACGTGATTTGCAGAGGTTTTGTTTGTAGATCCTGGCAGGAACATGCATTGAACAAAATCTTAATTCGATCTTAAAAAAATGCTTTTTGCCTTGCTTCTTGGCAAGGACCTTTGTGTTGTTTAATCTTCTCTGCCTGAGTGGAGCTTTATCTGCGTATAGTCTTTTAAATTTAATTTTCCCTAGTCTCCACTGCACACCTGAAAAATGCAATCTCCCTTATCTGTGCCCTAATAAAAGACTAATGTGGATTAAATTGCTTGCTTCCCCTCTTTCTCTCGCTACCAGCTCTACCTTGCTTTTCTAATAAAAACAGACCATAAAAATGCACAGGAAAATCAATAATCAGGAGCCATTAGAGGATTTTGTTGGTGCAAATCTTCGGAGAGCATCTTCTATGCTTCAATTTGTTTTCAAATGTTGCATTTGCATCATTGGCATGTTTTACTAGTGTCCCAATCTGCAAGTTTGTCCATACAAAACATCTCCTTTTGTGTGTTGAAAGTCAAGTTACATTGCACAAGTTACCATTTGAAAAGTTGAGGCCATCGGACACCGTTGACTAATTTTTCCAACATGTTGGAGGGACGTGGAGTTGACCATTATGGCGTGAGATGTTCTGTTTGTTCCACGACAAGCACACACATTCCCCATGCTCTTCCCGTTCTCTTCTCCGTCAAACCACACGTACTTCACTAGTAAACCCAAAAGCATACCTGCAAAAGTTGTGCACAAAAACATATTAAAATTGGACACATACATTAAAAAAATGCATTAAAATTATGAAACAACTGTGAACTGTTATACTTTTTATACTACCGGTACTATGCAAAAACTCAGGACAGTATTACACTTTTATTATTTAATTTTATGCTTATGTTCATTAAATGTTTAGTGTTTTAATGTTGGTGTAAATTTTCATACTTTTATACTACTATGCAAAAACTAAGGACAGTGTTACACTTTTACTATTTTATGCTTATGCTTATTAAATGTTTTAGTGTTTAAATGGTTACTGTTGCACCGAGGGACTGAGAGAAACGCAATTTCAATCCTGTGTATGTCCTGTACATATTGCAGTTCTGACAATAAAGTTGACTTTGACTTTGACATAAAGTTACTGCTTGTTTATGGCTCTACTAATTCAAATGATTTGGTGGATTACAACATTTTATCGCTTATGTATGGAGCTAAAAAAAATACACTACCTTCTAATATCCAAATGTATTTTGTAAAAAGATCAAGCTGTTACAATCTTAAGGGGAAAGATGTATTTGTGAAACCAGTAGAGCTAGTTTGAAGGGAAGATCTACCTTAATTCAGGGAATTGGATTATGGAATGACTTGGAGACAAATGTTAAGGAAGCCAAATCAATCTTTGTATTTAAGAGACTGGTCAAAATCGAATTGTTACACACAAAAAAAGAATGTATTTTAATGAGAAATGTATGAGAATTGGAAAATTGAATGAGTTATTCATTTTATTTGTTTTTTTTCTTCTAATTACATATACAGTATATATGTCAATTGTTATGCATTTCATTATTATAAAATGAATAAATAAATGTACTTAAAGGCATTCTTAGTAGCTGCATCTATAATGGGACACATCTAGACTGAAGATAACGTGAATAAACCTGTGCCTATGTTTACAAAACGTAAAGATGGAGATCAAATGAAAAACAGTGGTTCAAGTTAATGTCACAAAATTGTGATAAAATGTATTTAATTAGCATTTCGGCACATGTATTGAGCTCTAAATCTAGGAAGTGTTGTTGAGCAGCAGCTTCCGTGCTCTGTACCCACTCTGCACAGAAGTGGAGCTACAACTTACCATAAAACATTGCACCTCCAGGTTCATTGATGAGTCTGTATTTGAACTGCTTTAACTTCCTCACGCTGAGAATTGTTATTAAGGCTAAGCTTACAGCAACCAGAACAAATAATGCCGCACTATCTTTACTGTGTTTCTCCATGGCCGACATGACATCTTCTAAAGTCTTCAGGTCAAATTTTCAAAACTCGTCGTTCAACCAACTTGACTTCAAAGAAAAAGCCGCAACATCCGCATCAGCGACAGTGCTGCCTTCATGACATATCGGAACTTCTTGTTTTCTCATTAAGGGATTGTAAATAAGTTTGACTTGGCTTGTTTATGAAAAAAAATAAATTAAAAAAACACCATTAATGATAATAATTTTGTCTCTGTGCTGATGTAAAACATAATCGGCTGTCGGGATAGCATAAAACACCCCCAAACTGGTGGTGGTTCTTTCAATTTCCAGCAGATGGCGAAGGACGCAAAGTAATGCACGCGAAGTCTTCAAACGGCTACAAATTTAGTCCTGCTGACAGTTTTCAAACTCGATGAGAATCGCTTCCACGAGGTAATTATAGATAATACTTGTATTAAAATGTGCTTATTTTTAATTAATATTTTCGCTATTAACATTATTTATCACGACTTGAATTTCAGTATGATATAAATAAGTATCAGAATGTAGGATTTGTTTTATTTGATTATCTTTCGCTGCACGACACGGTCCAAAATTAGCCTAAATGGCACGTCAGTGGACTGGACGATGTTAGTATTTACAAAAATCCTGAACACAACTTTGATAGGGGGGGGGCGGAGTTCGAAACGTATCAGAATAATCGCTTAGCAACCAGTGTCGTAAAGCGGCAGCGGATGTCGCAAGGTGTAAAGAGGCTGCTTGAACAGAACCCATTGTGGTCTGGAAGAGCAGTAAGCAGCAACCTGAGAGAACAAATAGAAGAGATAATATGTGACCACAGAGACTCTTGTTAAGCAACCGGATATGGACCTTAATACACAACACAGGCGCTGTTGTCCCGTGTGAGGAGGACCGTGTCTTCTACACAGAAAGATCCGGAATACGAAGAGTTAAGACTCGACATCCCAACTGTTTATTTCTGCAGCTAGCAGGCTAGCTGGCTAGATGTGTAAGTCCGCTTGATTTAGAGATTTTCGTCGAGCCTTGAGATAATGATGGCTGTGATTTAAAAAAAAAAGGACCATTCGCTCGCCAACGAAGAAAACGTCAACTTTGAAGAATGGTTTCAACTGAGCTCTGATTGTTTCACTACTACACCGCGAAAGTCTCGCACAGGTTTGTTTCACTCACAGTTCTCGTCTTTCTAGTTATTGATTCAGGTTCTCGACAAGCATGGACAGGCTCGCTGGGAAATGTCCTGGGTCGTGAGTAGTTCATTAAAACAAAAAAAAGTTCGTGTTTTTTAAAGTGTTTCGTTCATGTTACTTAATACTTTTTGAGCATCACTGTTGCGACTCCAGTGACTGATAAGAAACATTTCTGGTCCTCAAATGTTATTGAAGTAAACTCTCTTATCAGATGCCCACATTCACTGGAAGGTGACAGGAGGTTTTTTTTTTTGTTTCTTTTCACAAAATTGAATTGTATTCAGTGGCGCCTAATAATGAAAATTAGGGGTATTTAATCTTGTTTTCATCTTAATATTGTGCCAAATTAATGCTAATTAGGAAATGACTAAAGATCAACAATGAAGTGTCATCATATACATTCATATATAAAAAAATGTAGTTCCTTATTAATCTTGTTAATCTTATTCCATTATATTTACTTGAAACAGCATAAGCAAGTTATATTTGATGCCATTCTTTTAAAAACAGTGCACCTCAACAGGTTTTTTCCCCTTTTTCTTGCTCGTTTTCCTTTGAGAGGACAACTTGAGCTAGATCTTCATCTGACAAAAAGGCATGATAAAACTGTCCATTTAAAAAATAAATAAATAAAAATAGAGCAATGGCTAAAAAAGACTGGCCTTGCAAGAGCGGTGCGCTCTTTGCAAAGTTGTGCCCTTGATTTCGTGAAAAGAAAATGAATTACCACAGTTACAAAAGCTCATAATGTCCCCTAATGAATTTCTTTATTTATGGTCTAATAAATTGAATTGAACAGTTTCCGTTCATTCTTCTGTTACAGCAGACTAATTGTAGAGACTTTCTCAAGGTTAGTTGACAAAGGAGCTATGGAAATATCCAGATGTACTTAAGAAATACTGCTGGTGGTTGATTTGAATGCTTCCGATTGCTCAGCAGGAGGAACATCTAGTATTTTATTTTTTGTCTAAAAGCTCTAACAGAAACTGTACGCTTCTCTCTTTATGACCTCCATTTTTAAAACAAAGCAACACTTGAGGTAGATGAGAAATCCCCTGAAGGGTCAGGTAATCGGTTGTTTTCCTAAACAATTTTTCCTCTTAATTTTTAAACGGAAACTTGTTTTGGCAGCCCGTTTTAATCGGTTAAAGCGTGGCCTCGTTCAGCTGACATGTTTTAGAAACTGAGTCACCACTGATTTAAAGGAAGGGCAACATAAAAAAAATACAACTTTAACACAAGGATGTAAGTGGGGGGGAAAAAGTTTGCCGTTTAATTTAACATCTTTTCAGGAGTTGTGAATGCACTTTTGAATATCTGCGTCATTTTGAGCAAAGTAAAAACTATTGAAATTCCCATAAAAACCTTTGCGAAAGATAAATGGACTAATGTTCATTAAGGGGGCGCAGCTAATTGGTGCTTATATTCTAAAGACTCAGTTTTCCATTAGGCTTGAGGATGTTGCTGTCACTTGCATCTATTCATCAGTCCACATGTTTGCTGTGCTGAGGCACTCTAGCATGCGGCTGACAAATATTTTTGTGATCAAACATTATCGACTCTCGGTCAATAACCTTGGCAACAGTAGTTTCGCTCTCCAGCAAGAAGCGCGCAGGCGAGGCAGAAATCATGGGGGTAGAAGAGGCTTTTTCCCGAGGCTTTAGGAAAGGCTTTGTGGTAATGCCGACGATCTGGCGAGGAGACGTTTGTGTGCTTGTGCGTGCCAAGTCAACTAAGGGAGTGCTGCCTTTTTGTATTCAAGCAACCCATTTGCAGTCATTTCAATCACAAAAGCAATAACTCAGTTTTTTTTTTCCTCGTCTCATCATCCATTAATTTGATGCGTATATCTTTTCCCTTTTAATTTTACCGATTCCTCGGCTCCGATTCCTCAGCTCATTCCACTCTGTACTCGTAGGTTTCCAGTGGAATTAATCAGGCATGTTCGTGTGTGGCCTGACTTCATTATATTGTAATGAAGTTTACCCTCAGGTGCCGTCAAGAAAATGGCTTAGCCTGAAAAAAGCTTTTTTCCCCCTTGTACACCATTATCTCAAACTGGTTTAGCACAAAGAGTTGTAGAAAAGACTATTCAAGATTTAAAAAAAACAACCTCGTTTTAACCTCCCACGTCTTCCTTATCGAAGCCATTCTGTCAAAAATGTAGGTTTAATAAAAGTTGAAATATTAAATGTCATTTTCCACTGTTTCGACCTTTGTCATTCTGTTTCAAGCCAACGCACAGCCTGTTGCTTTATCTTGTGCCTTTTCTGTCCCAGTAATGAGCCATTTTGCAGCTCTTAACATCTGCCAAACTTGGAGCATTTTTGCTTGCGAGACTCATCTGTCATGCATGAGGAGTCAGACATCTTTTTTTGATTTGCCCGCTTTTCTTTTTCTTCTCTTCCGAACTGCTCATCGATGTACTTTGTAGACTGAGTACGCTGACAAACTTTTTTTATTTTTTTTCCCCGCTGTGGCTGCAAATGATGAAAGGTATCTTGGCGCTTATTCTAAATGGGGTGCTCCTCTTGATATTGTTCGTGTCTGCCTCCCGCAAAGACACCACAGGGGAGAAACAGAGTAAGGACACTAATTGGGAACACAAGTTTTCCATGTGAGGTTTGTCCATAAGAAAACACTGCTTTAATTTCAGTGCCCTTGTATTCCAGTGTGCAACATCTGTGTTAGAATGCACAGCATCTGGCTTGATTTTACAACTTTAAGTGAACTTTACCCTTGTCAATAACCTGAGTAGGTAACCTTGTTCCAGGAGCCTCTCATGGTATGCCTTTAAAACCCTGCACATATGGTTAAATTAGTCTCACCCATTGGTAATGTACAGCAGCTGAAACTGAGTGAGTTTAATAAATGTTTTTTCATTTATTAACCCCCTTAGTTTCTGCAGTTGTACATTATCCTAAAGGTAATTATCCTACAGATCTGCTTCTTGTGTAAAGTTTACTAGAAGCAGATGTTCCCACTCTCAAATTCATGCTATCTTAAAATGCATATATCATTTTTGTCTCATTCACACCTTACCTTTAGATGCAGCAGCATATCTCGCTTTAGAGAAGATCTCTAATCTAGTAGCTTTTCAACAGTTATGCATTCCTGCTTTAAACCAACGAAAGCACAAGCTATAAACTGTTACGTTTTTCCATGAAAAGATTGCCTCACGTACCTTCATTAACAGAAGAGGGGGAAAATGATGTGTAAATGAATCCATCACTTTAGGCAGTAAGTATGGTTATTTTTTTTTTTTACACATTTGCTGCTTTCATTAATCTGGTAGCAACTGTTAGTGTAAAATGTGAAGAAGAAAAAAAAAACTTTTGTACTGTACTTTGCCATGATTTCTTATGAGGGATATCTGTCTTGGCCAAAGCAACATATCACTTCAAAATACCACAGGCAGAACTGTTGTAATCATTTTACCGAAAGATCACTTTGCTGAATAATTTCAACGTACAGTAACTGAGCAGCAGTCTACTACGACGGAGCTTTAGGGCCACGGAAAAAAAATTAAAAGCCATAAAATTAGGAGATTAAAGTCCTAGTATTACGAGAATAGTCGTACAAGCCTTTTTTTTTTCCAGCTCTCGTTTATTTTTGATTTTTTTTCCATGAGTCTGATCCATGACATGACCTGTCAATCAATCCAATAGGCGTTAGCAAAATGACCCATCCGAAGCTAAATGCTCCTTACCTGCAGAGAGCTGCTGCAGCCCATCAGAGCATACCACCTTACTGTAAACAGGTTCGAAGAAATGTTACCACAGTTAAAATGAGGTAAACCCTGCTGTATCGTGTCTGAGTCCGGATATTGTAATATCACGACTCATTTAGCTTCAGATTGGTTATTTGTTGACATGCCTACTAGATTGATTGACAGGTCACATCGTGGATCCAACTCATGGGAAAAATAAAAAATAAACGAGAGCTGTAAAAAAAAAAGTCTCCTATGACTTTATTCTCGTAATATTAAGACTTTATTCAACTTTATTCTTGTAAAACTATAACATTTTATTTCTTAGCGTGGCCCTAAAGCTCTGTTGTAGTTTACAGAATAAAAGTAGATCACTGCAGTAAAAAGCCGTCTTGTTTTCTGCGGGTGCACCAAATGAAAGAATGAGAGAAAACTTTAATTAAAGATTCTATCTGTATGCAAAGAGTTTAAGTGGTGGCAGCTTTTTGGTGGTCGAACATGGTAACTTTAATTGTCTTTTTAAGTGATGTAAGAGATGGCATTCATCTTGAAGTACCGGTAACTACCGTATTTTCCGGACTATATCACAGCTTTTTATCATTTTTCATGACCTGCGACCTATAGTCAGGTGCGACCTATATATAGCATTTTTTTTGTAGCACTTTGAGATTTTCATTAATGAAAAGTGCGTTATAAATTAAATTCATTATTATTATTATTATTATTATTATTATTATTATTATTATTATTATTATTATTATTATTTTTTTTTTTTTTATAAAATAAGCTGATTTGTAATCATTTATTAACAAAAATTAAACTGAGACACACTCTTACAATAATGTCAGCTAACAAATATATATTTTTTAGGTGTTTATCCTGCTAAAATTATTCATTTATTAAAGAAAAGTTCAGCTCAGACACATATTTGCTATAATTTTTATCAAACAATTAATTGTTTTTAAGTGTTAATCTTCTTAAAAGCCTTGCTGTGCGCTCCTGTGGAAGAGACATTTGCAGCAGAGCTAAACACGGTCCACATTTTGACGTAGGTGCGACCTATATTCAGGTGCGACCTATATATGGATTTTTCCAATTCTTTGGCAATAATTGGACAATGCGACCTATACTCGGGTGCAACCTATAGTCCAAAAAATACGGTATATATCACAGAAGGGTTAGATTTTTAGGAGTTTGGCTATGATTGTTCAATAAGTGTATAAATTGTGGGAAAGTGCTATTTTCATCCAGTGATGCTAAGTTTTACACAACCTCGATAAGATTGTTTATTGGTGAGGGGGGAAAAACTGTAACGCTAAATGGAACTTGTACATTGTGGTGTGACTTGCTTAAATGTTACCTAGTTTCACAAAAAGTAGTCACCATGAGTTGGTACATTTCTAACACGAGTAAACATAGCACAAGAAACAATAATGGAAAAGTGTCTAAAGTCTAAATGACTGAATCCTGGAGCTTTGAAGGAGAGAACTATTACTGCTATGTATCTCGTAAATAAAGAAGAGCTTTAAAAAACGTAAATGAACCACTGCTTCATAAGTTTATTTTTTAATATTTTTTTTATTCTGCTTGGCAAGGACTATTGGCTCTTTGTTATTCTCCGTTAGTTTCAGTATCTATCTTGTTAGGTCCGATGTTCAGGTCTTTGTCGAGGCTTGTTCTCATTTGTTTGGTTAGTTCTTGCTTTCTCCTGAAAGAAGATGCAAACAGCTTCTTGGCCCTGCTGAGAGGTTATGTTAGGTGGTTTGTAAGTCCTCCGTTCATCCTAGTTAAATGTCATATCTGCTCCCAAGATTTGGCAGTTACGTCTGCTGTGACTGCCTGAGTCAGACGCTAAATGGCACTTGAATCAAGCTCTTCTAGCAGCAGGATATTCAGTTTTCCTCTAAGCAATCAGCTTTTTCTCACTCCGAGTAGCAGAAGGCGCACACATGCTTTTGACTCCTGTGGAAGTTGTTTTTAGGTGGGAGGAAGGGTTTGCCACAGACACCAGCCTGGGATAAATATAAATACTGTATGTGCTTATGTGTTTTCCAGAAACTATTCAGATATTTTTGTCGACTTTCTTGTTTTTCCTCCCCCTCATTCTGAAAAGACTCATTTATCACTGTGGTACCGTTTTGTTGAACTCAGCCCGATGCAGACAAATTCATGTTTTGTTTTAAGAAACTGCTGCCTCAGAAACAAATGTATGACAGATTGATTTTTTTACTTTTTTACTTTTTTGAGATTTCTCAGCTCATTGTGGCCATGAAGTAAATCATTTAAACACACTCTTGTAAATAAATTGCCCCTAGAGACTAAAATGATAAAAGTCTTAATATACAGTATTTTCTGGTGTATAGGTCGCACTTGTGTATAGGTCGCATTGTCCAATTATCACCAATAGATTGGAAAAATCCCTAGATATGTCGCACTGTTGTATAGGTCGCACCTACGTTTAGCTCTGCTGCAAATGTCTGCCACAGGAGCGCACAGCAAGGCTTTTAAGAAGATTAACACTTAAAAACAATTATTTGTTTAATAAAAGTTATAGCAAATATATGTCTGAGCTGAACTTTTCCTTAATAAATTAACGTAATTGTGAAATGAGCTGGATTTAAAAATTTGTTTCACCGAAAGCGATAACAAGCCATATATAGGTCGCACCTGTGTATAGGTCGCAGGCCTTGAAAAACATAAAAAGGTGTGACCTATACACCGGAAAATATGGTAGTTGCATTATTAACTTAAGAGTCCTGTCTAGTCTATGTAAAATAGAAGATGTAAACTAACTTGTTTCTGGTAAATGGAAGAAATTAAAATGTCACATTACATTAATTTTGTACGTATTCACAACAAGGATAAAAAATAAACTTGAGTCAGGTTTTTAGCAGCTAAAAATATACCGCAGCTGTCTACGACTTCCTTATTTTGGATTTAGTTTATTTTTATGTGCCTAATTTGATAAAAGTATTTTCAAACAGAAATTAAAGGTAAAAGCAAGGATGTCGCGCTCATCTGACAATCCACAGGCACACATCTCTCTGAACCGCTGCTCTCTTAAATGTGTTTAGCCCTTGTTTTTACGGACCTCAGCTACTTCGATCTGAAAGCGGAAAATCTGAAAAACCCCATTGACGTGCACTAATGGCATTGGTGTGCCTCCTTGTTAGCCATGCCCTCCCAAGTCAAATGTCTTAATAGGCGTGTCCTAATGAGCTTTAATTGAGGCTGGCTAATTAACTTGGCCTGAGCCATTGTCTGTCTTGAAAGCGACACATAAGACTGTTAAAAAAAAAAAAAGCTGAATTGAATGAGTGGGAGTCTAGAATGGCTTCATCAGCAGTGTACTACGGTACTATGAGTCTTTCTAGGAGCATTGTGTTCTTTTTTTTTTTTCTATACGTGCTCCTACCATTTCACTTCTCTGCTGACATCAGTTTGCTTAGCAGGATACTCACAGATTCTTTTGCTCCCCTCAATCACAAAATGTTATTTTAGTGACGCCAACCATTTTCAAAGGAGCAACTTCAAAGCGTGATTAAAAAGAAGCAAGGCGGCTCTGATCAAAGGTTAAATTTTGCACAGCGTGACTGTCTTCACAACGCAAAGTGAGATTCTTTCTTGATTCCTGAGTTCAATATAGGTGTTGGGGCAAGCAGACGTAAAGTTACTTCGCCGTGCACGGTGTGTGTGTCTGCAGAGTTAAGTTCTCTGGAATTAACCGTACTTTGGCTCATTTTATTTATACTACAGGAGGATGTTGCCTGTTAATGTAATCGCTGACGTTTTATTTCCTTTTGCTACTCTTCTTTTCTTTATTTGTCTCATAGTGAAATATACAAGAAATTGTCTTTCAAAACAGGGCTCTAACGGCACAGGCAGTTTATTGCATTGGCTGTGGGCCAACTCATTTTGTCTCAGAAAGTAATAAAATCTCTCAAATGACCTAAGCAGATCAAATTTGTGAGACAATTTCATATGCCAGAAAAGCTGCTTTTTTTATTTTATTCAGTGTATCATATTTTAGGAATAGGATGAGGAAAAAAAATGAACTAACTGTTTTTCAAAGTATCTGTGTCCAACGGGACAGTTTTAGATTCAAGGATTGTGATTCCTTTTTATTTGACCCAAGGTTTTTGAATGATTCTTTTTCTGTCTTTGCTTAATTTTCAGGATTGCTTGCTAAAGCTTTTGCCCTCAGCCTAGAAGAGAGAACATGACGCACTGGCCACTGCCAGCGACTGGCAGAGGGCAGATGTGCCAGCTGTGTCCCTGCCTGCTGCTCTAGAAGTGTCTCCTTTTACACCATGGTGCAGAGGAATTGAGGTTCACTCCCTGGGATTCTACACAAAACCTCACCTTCTCCCCACCCCTTAATACACCCCTTATCCCTACCCATTCCCACCATGCTGCGCTTCCTGCCTCTCAAACTTGGCCGCCTGTATCGCTGTCTGAAGCTCCTGTTGGTGTTGGGATTATTTGTTGTTCTGTTAATGAACACCCACAACTTATTTGCTTCCTTCCAGAAGAACGAGCTCACAGACAGGCGATTCATTAACCTCAACAAGTGTCCTGCCTGCTTTGGCACCAGCTGGTGCCGTAAGTTCATGAACGGCCAGGTTTCCTTCGAAACGTGGGGTCGCCTGCGGTTTCTAGATGTATTCAATGTCAAGAATGTTTACTTCGCTCAGTACGGAGAGCCCAGGGAAGGCACCCGACGTGTGGTGCTCAAACGGCTAGGCTCCAACCAGGAGCTGGCTGAGATAGACCAGAAAATCTGCAAGAGGGCCACAGGCAGGCCACGCTGTGACATCATCCAGGCCATGTACAAGACGGAATTTGCCCGGATCAACGGGGACGTTCGCCTGCTTACTCCAGATGTGGTAGAGGGCTGGTCAGACCTGGTGCACTGCCCCTCGCAGAGGTTGCTGGACCGTGTGGTCCGAAGGTATGCCGAGACCAAGGACTCAGGCAGCTTCTTGTTAAAAAACCTAAAGGACACAGAAAGAATGCAGCTACTTATGACTTTGGCATTCAACCCAGAGCCTCTTGTACTACAGGTATGTGTATATTATGTTTTTATTTTGTACATCTGTGTTGTTTAAAACAGCTTTCATATACGGTACTACTGTACACTTTTGGAGTATTTGACTGTTGGAGCCTCAGAGGAACATTTTGGAACAAACATCCGTTGATCTCAGGCATCAGGTGATTTCCTGGTACTGTACTTGATAAAATCTGGTCTCTGGATCACGCTTATAGGATCATAGTGTCAGAACAAAGGAAGCCGGGGTGTTGGCTCATAAAGCCCCCAGTAAATTACAGGGTGGAGATCACCATTTTCTTTCTCTTCTATATGTCTTACACTAGACATTACTCTCTGCCTAAACTGTAGGCTACAAAAAAGACTGAATGCCACTATCTGGAGCATGAATATTCTCTTGCTTAGAATAGAGTCAAGTTTAGAAGCTGTGGCCTCTGAAAAAAAAAAAAAGATTTTGGCTGGCGGCAATACTGCATATTTAACACAAAATGTAGGGCAGTTTTGAATTATTCAAGGAAGCATTTGTAAACGGTCCAAGTTTTTAATTTCAATATACGTATGTCGTCTGAAGTCCTGTCAGTTGTGGGTGACTGGAGTGAAAGAATGTCTTTTGGGCTACTAAGTAAGATCAAAACCAGTATTTTGGCTTATTAGTTACGTTTTCTGAATTCTTCTTTTATTGCCTGCAATCAAGCTTTAAAAATCCACAAAATTAAATTAAAACTGACAAATTAAACTGTAAAATGACTTGTGTTTTTATGCAGTTAGTCTTAATAGACTGCATTAGAGCATCTTTAATGTAAAATTAGTTAAATGCAAATAAAATAGATGCTTGTTTAACTTGTGTTTGACAGCATATTACAAGTGAAATCATGGTCTGCTCTTGTCAGCCTGCGTGTCAGAGCAGCCATTCCCTACACCACATAAGCGCAGTCCACATCCTTTTCCCTCACTGATTTACGGGCAGCCAATCAATTTCAATTTCAATCTGGCATTGACCGTGTCTCGTGAGAGGACAGAACAACAATGGTCTTTGCCCATGCAGACATTCAGTAATGTGTGCTGACCCCCTCCCCTTACACACAGGACCACACACCTCCGGGCATTTTGGAGAACAAAAGGCAACTTTTTAGTCTGGTCAATCTATAAAATTTGATTAGCCTTTTGTGCTTGCTTGCTGTCCCCCTTCCTTCCTTCCTTCCTCCATTTTTTTGGGCTTGTTTGTGTCCCTGCTTCCCTGTTCCTCCTTTGTCCCCTCCACGGATAATGCCGTCACTGTTTTTAATGCCATTACAGTATGCATCAGTTCAGAATCATGGTGAATCACATCCTCTTCATGCATATATTTCACAGCTTCAGACATCTCACAGCGAACACATCATCCACACACATTGTCCACAACTCTCTTCTCTTGCTATCTGTAGCCCTTGCATGTTTACAGGGACTCATGAATTGTTTATCTCGCGCAAAACTTGTGACCCGTGGGAGTAACACGTGTGGGTTGTGCGGCTGGCTAGAATGTAAAAAGACTTGCCAGGCCTCGAAGAGAATCGCATATCCCAAGTACCTTGACTGTTCGTCAGCATCACTGAACTCAAAAGATGAGAAAATTTGCTGAGAGACTGAGAGACCCTATACACAAGGTTGAGCAGCAGTGGACCATAAAGAATTAATGGCGTCTATAGAGATTGAACAAGAGACGTGCTGCTCTAAAACACCTTTTTTTTTCCTCCAAAGGTTAGGCTGCTGCCTTGATTGATTTTAACAAAAAAACAGAGAATACAGTCTTTTATGACCCACCATTTATTGCAACCTGATCGTTATTTTAACTATTTATTACTGTGCTTTCTAATCATGTCAGGAACAAGGCTTTGTTTGGTTTAATTGCAGTTAAACACTTCTCTAGTAAGTTGGATGCAGCTGCTTTGTCATTGTTTAATTGAAACTGCTGTAGTAATGAAGAAATATACACACTCTGTTTTTTTTCTTGCGCCTCATGCTTTATAACGCTAAATAATGTGAATACGATTTCTGCTGTCAGCTCAGTGAGCTGCACTGTCTCTTCCAGGGGCTTCTTTTTTCCCAGTCTTTTGAAGCCACAGGCAGTAAATCGGCCCTGATTCACTAGAGGAACCAACCTTCTTTGTCAGTAGGGAAACAATCTGCTGTGTTGTTTCGGGTCTGGCCAACAATAGGTGTTCTGTGTTCCGCATTACACAAATGTGTGCACATTCGCACACACACCACCCCCACTTTGTGTCACATGGAAGACAATTGGACTTTGGGGAATAAATATTTTTGGAAGATACAGTGATGACATCCAAGAAAGAAAATTAATGTGCAATAGGAGAACTTCATCCAACTTCATCTAGTTTTTTTCTTGTCCTCCTGTTGATTCATTTAAATTGGGCTGGAAATCTTTCTCTGTTGCTGTGATTAATCTGCTTTTGTCAAGGTCTTGTCTCTTTGGCAACCAGAGGAATTACATGATCCTGTTTTAATTTCACCCCTTATTCAAGAATAAACTTGGTTTGGATGAGAAGCGAGTAATTTATTCAACTCATTTCCGTGGCTAGAAATTTATTTGCCATCCGTGTATTTTCTCCTCCAGCAAAATGGCTCACTGATTCATCAGGTGACGGTTGTGTTTGATGAAGTACATCTGGCCCAACCTTAAATTAGTTCGATTTAGCCCAGTCCTCTCTTCCAAATCATTAAGCTCGGCAAGTTTGCCAGAAGCATGTGACTTCACTTGCACCCTTTTTGGTCTTCAGCCTTGTCGTGCTCAGTGAAGCTGAGAATAGGATGTGACAGGCCTGTGGGGTTAACTCAGTCAGTGGTACACTCATCTCCTCTAAACTCAAATCTGTGCAGTCCAGACACCCCTTTCCCTCGTTTCATTACCATCTCGCTTCTCCTTCCGCATATCTTACTTGCTCACCTCACCTGACATAGAGAGGTACATGCCAACCTCTTGCAGTATTTTTTTCCAGAACAAAGACATCTGACACTAATACTAATTCCTAAAAGAAACAAAAGTAACAGTTACATGAACAACCGTATCATTTCCTCACTGTACTTTTGACAACATACAGTAATAGTATTGCACATGTGAAAGGTAAACATTCACAACACAAGTAGCAAATGTAATTTACTTTGCCTCTGGAGTGTAATGTAGATTAACAGGACATTTTGTAAAGCAAGCAAGACAGACTCATGAATTTTCCTGGCACAAAGTGAAGCAAAACATTACTTTGGCTATGACCTGTTGAACCTTGATTTGTTTATTTTATAGGAAAACTTTTTTTTGCACAAGCTATGAGTCAACGTTATACAACCCATTATATCGGATGTCTGTCCATTTTTTTATTTATTTTTTACACCGTGTCATACAGTGGGGAAAATAAGTGTTTGATACACTGCCGATTTTGCAAGTTTTCCCACCTACAAATAGAGAGGTCTAATTTTTGTCGTAGGTACACTTCAACTGTGAGAGACAGGATCTAAGAGGGAAAAAAACAGAAAATCACATTAAATGATTTTTAAACAAGTGGTTTGTATGAAATAAGTATTTGAAACAACAGAAATACAGAATTCAATATTTGGTACAGAAACTTTTGTTTGCATTTAGGGAAGTCGGATGTCTTCTGTAGTTCTGGACCAGATTTGGACACTGCAGCAGGGATTTTGGCCCATCCTCCAGACAGATCTTCTCCAGATCTTTCAGATTTCAGGGCTGTCGTTGGGCAACATTGAGTTTCAGTTCCCTCCAAAGATTTTCTACTGGATTCAGGTCTGAAGACTGGCTAGGCCACTCGAGGACTTTGAACTGCTTCTTACGGAGCCAAGTTAGTTGCCCTGGCTGTTTCGGGTCATCGTCATGCTGGAAGACGCAGCCACGACCCAACTTCAATGCTCTTCCTGAGGGAAGGAGGTTGTTGCCCAAAATCTCGTGATACATGACCCCATCCATCCTCCCTTCAATATGGTGCAGTCATCCTGCCCCTTTGCAGAAAAGCACCCCCAAAGTATGGTGTTTCCACCCCCGTGCTTCATGGTTGAAATGGTGTTCATGGTGTTGTACTCATGCTTCTTCTTCCTCAGTACACGGTGAGTGGAGTTGATACCAAAAAGCTCTATTTTGGGCTCATCTGACCACACGGCCTTCTCCCATGCCTCCTCTCTGGATCATCCAGATGGTCACTGGTGAACTTCAAACAGGCCTGGACATGGGCTGGCATGAGCAAGGGGACCTTGTGTGCCTTGCAGGATCTTAAATCATGATGGTGTAGTGTGTTACTAATGGTTCCCTTTGAGACTTTGGTCCCAGCTGTCTTCAGGTCATTGACCAGGTCCTCCCGTGCAGTTCTGGGCTGATTCCTGACCGTTCTCAGAATCATCCTTACCCCATGAGGTGAGCCCTAGGCCGGAGAAGATTGACAGTCATCTTGTGTTTCTTCCATTTTCTAATAATTGCGCCAACAGTTGTTGCCTTCTCATCAAGCTGCTTGCCTATTGTCTTGTAACCCATCCCAGGCTTGTGTAGGTCTACAATTTTGTCCATGGTGTTCTTACACAGCTCTTTGGTCTTGCTATGGTGGAGAGATAGGAGTGTGATTGATTGTGTGGACAGGTGTCTTTTATGCAGGTAACAAGTTCAAACAGGTGCAATTACGGTAAAACAGGTAATGAGTGCAGATTAGGAGGGCTTCTTAAAGAAAAAACTAACAGGTCTGTGAGAGCCAGAATTATTGCTGGTTGGTAGGTGATCTGTATACTTATTTTGTGCAATAAAATCCAAATGTATTATTTAAAAACCATACAATGGGGTTTTCCAAAATTTATAATTTTTTTATTTAGACTAGAGTCTGTCTCACAGTTGGTGTACCTCCGATTAAAAAAAACAGACTTATCCATTCTTTGTAAGTGGGAAAACGTGCAAAACTGGCAGTGCATTAAATACATATTTTCCCCACTGTATATCCGTATGTGTATATTTTTTGCATTAGAATTAGTTTTTATTTTGTTAAGCTTTAAAATGAAGCAATCCTATAGTCTGTTTTTCTGGGTCATGTTTCCCTGACAAAGAGGATCAAAGCGCTTTAGTTTTTAGTTGTATTCATGCCTTGTCATTTACGCACACACATTACATACTATCCCAGTTTGAGAGCCTTCTGTCTCTGAGGCTGGATCAGTGGCTGAGGTCCGCCAGAAAATAGTATTTAAGTTGCTACTACTCTGTGATTAGTGCCTTTTGTTTCAGGGTCGGGGGATTGTGGCAGTCAAAAGCACATAAACGAGGAGGTTGTGCATGCCGCAAACCCTGTTTCAACAGATCCCAAACCTCCTTTAATTATTCTTATACCCCTTTGTATACAGACTGAATCCTGTTAGAATAAACATGGGGCTATCTAGGCCCCACTCTTCTTTTGGCTGCCCTTGTTGGAAGGAGGCCTTGGTGGTAAGAAGAGAACTAAAGAGGAGCAAGGGTTTTTTATGGCTGCGTCTTGTATAGGCTACAACCTTGTGGCGCTTTCTCTCATTTGAATGAGCCAGACTGCTAGTGTTACCATAATCTTCTCTTTTTCTTCCATTCTTCTCACACACACGCCTGACAGCTGTGTTTGGTTAGGTAAATGCTTGTGGCTGTCCCACTCTCGTAATCCCACCCACTAGCTCCTTTTTTAGATTTGCTCCCTCAGCTACCCCCCACTCAGTTTAATACTGTACTGTTTAAAGTGCACCGCGACCTACCAAATGCCCCGCTTGTGTAGGCACAGTTCTGCAGTGAAAGAGGGTCGTGCACAACTCTCCATGGGCCCCTTAAGATAGCTGGTACGGATCAGTAACAAGCTGCGTTTTTACTTTACTTTGTTCTCTAGGGAGCCTAGGGCCTAATGTTAGAGCAAGAATATGCTTTTTAGCAGATCAGCTTGTCTCCAGTAATAAAACTGCCCACTGCATTAAAGTACGAGGCACCTGGTTCCTGCTGGGAAAATTATGAGAGGTCAGCAGAACACTAGCGTCTTCATGTTTTTAGCATTTGCACATTCACTCCTGCCAAGATGACTTCCTTTAATCAAATCTCTTCCTGGATGTTAAGGGAACTGGTGAAACCCTGACACATCTTATTAGGTTTGAGGTCTTTCTTGACATTTGAGACATTTAATTGGGTTTGTATCGGGAAGCTCTTTCTGTGCATGTGCTGCTCTCTACTTAGCAGACAGGTTGGTGCAAGGTCTCTGATCGTAGGCTCCCTGCTTCCCATGACACTCGGCTGCCTCCCCAGATAATTGGTGCTGCTCTGAAATGTACAACCCTTTTATGTAGGCCTCAAACCCGCAGCCGTCAGGTCTGAAGCCAAATTTCACTTGGGTTCCTTTTTTGTTGTGTGGGCAGCGATACCACCTATACTGAGTCAACACCGCTGCCTGCGACTTTAATACATTCCTCATCTTCCCGCGGAGTGGATTTATGAGGTGGCTGTATGAGCCGGGGTTCAGCTAGAGGTCGGCACAGGGTTTCAGCTATCAGCTAGCAATGCAGTGTGTTTGCAACCTCAAGCCATGCTACCACATGCACTCATTTCTCATCCTATTCTCATTCTCTCTACAGTGTAAAGGCCTACAAAACTCAGATCTATCCAACTTGTTTCTATCAACTTTGCACAGAGCTTGCTGAGTCTTGTGCATGTTTACAGTTAAAATTTGTTTTTGGACTGAGGAGTTGAAATATCTGCCTAATCTCAGTATTTTATTTTTCATCTGTACTTTGTTCTTTTTTTTTTAATCCCTTACATTTTAAACAATGCACAACGAGCACACTATTGGTACTCTTTTGAATGTTGTTCAATAATTTTCCACTAATGGTCTTTAGTCTTTAAAGAAGTGCACACCTGGATAGCGAAGGATAAGTCATGTTCTATATCCAGACACACAAACCGTGTTTCCATCTATTTTCAATTCGAATTTTGAGCGAATTTTTGAAATTTCGCAAAAATGTAAATAAAAATTAATGCGAATCAGAAGTGTTTCCATCAACTGGCTTGAAGCGCATCCACCAGGCCACGCAAAGTGGCATTACGTCGGCATCATTACGTCAGACGTCAGCGTTACGCATGTCTAAAGTAAACAGGAAGTAGCAGTTGAAAACAGGACCCGACCACACATCTCGGCAAAATGGAGAGAATATTTCAGGTATGTGTTGCTATCGGGCAAGTTGTATTTATTCTGTCATGCCAACTAGTTTTAGCGATGTTACATGTTGTCCGGAGACGAAGTCACGTGACGTAAATGTTCGCTACGTCAGAACTGAGTCGGCAAATCTGTTTCCATCTCTCGTTTTGCGCATCGGCTCTGATTCGAAAAACCCAAAAACCACCTCAAGCGAGCGTATCAACTTTTTTGCGAATTAGAGGAAGTTAATTCGAATCGTGCCGTTTCCATTCAGCTTTTCTGATGCGATACTTCAAAATGCTCATCAAGAAACCTTGATGGAAACACGGCTATAGTCGGCACATACCTCTTCAGCTTGGAGCTCTGATTAGATGGCTCATAACTTCCATGAACAGACAGAATCACAGCTTAGTCTTTGAGGTTTGGGCGTAGAACAAAGGAGGAGGAGGAAAAAAAAGTTAGCAGGAGGAGCAGCATGAGACGAGCCACACAGAGGGGAAAATAGAAGTAGCACCATGTGTGTGCCTTGGCTGAGAAGTTAACGTTGGCGCCCCTGTGGGGCCTGAGCGCTCGCCCTGGACTAACAGACTGTATTTTAAACTTAAATGGCCAGCAATAGGAGAGCTGCACAGAAAAGCAATGTTTGTTTTAAGTCTGGCTTGGCAGGTTCATCCTCCCAGCTTTGTCAAGCAGCTATGTGGCCTCCTTAGCCCTAAGCTTCTGTAATAAACAAGCTGAAATGTAATAGTCATTTTTCAATGCCAAGTTTGAAAGTAGTTTTCTTTTTAACAGTTTCATTTGATTGAAGGTGGTTGTTTTCTTTGCTTCCTCAGCTTTACCATTTGATCCATAGACTCTATAGATGAGACTTGTTTCAGCTTGTTTGGTATGAAGTAATAGTGTTTTGTTGGAGACAAAAAAAAATCTTGACAATTTACACCACAACTTGCTCAGGGCTTTATTAGGCTGCTCACATGAAACACGTCTGTAGCAAACTACTAATTTCCTTTTTGCTGCAAGTAGTTGAGAATGCAGAAGGAATGCTGCTGGCTCCTTATAAATATTGCATTACTGAAACACAGCTCTGAGTCCACCAGGTTTTTGTGTGTTTGCATGTGTGTGTTTTTGATGGACCAGTGTTCTTTGCAAGCCAGCCAAGGCAATAATCTTGGGAGCCACTCGTGTTTACTCGGCCCCTGAATAGAGGTTGTTATCAGCTCTGGTCACGTTGCGTGTTCTCATTCACATGCGCTCGAAAGCCGTTTCTCATCGACACATGCACTCTGGCGTGTGCGCACTCACACGAACGGGGGCTCTTTCGAACCCTTTTACACACATGCCCACGCCCTCCCCTGAGTGGTCCAGTAGAAGGGCATGCCTTTGTCAGCAGATGTCGGGACGCAGGTGTGTGTTCTTGTGCCTCTCGCTCCAGTCGTTTCATCCTCTTCTCCAGAGGCGGCCTATTTGTCTGTGGCCCTGTTTCATTTCAGCCTACCCCCCCACCCCCCAAACCACCTGAGAGGATGTCACTGTCTGTTGTGATACATGCGAAGAAGTGAAAAGCGCACCGCACTTAGTGCTACAAGAGTGCATTAATTTAACGGCTTACATAGTAGATAAAACTGACCTGAGTCTAACCCCAAAATTACACCACATGCGTTACGGCTCCGCCCCGCTCCGGTCCGACCTCCGCAGCAAATACGCACCCATTATAATCAATGACAGAGTTTACACTGGCTCCGCACGGCGGCGGCGAGCAGCGGCGAGCGGACGGCAGTCCGTCAAAATTAGAAATTTTTCTATTTCTGCCGGACGCCGGAGCTGTGCCGGAGTCAACTTTTGAAGATTACGTCGCACCAACAGGAAAAGGAACGAGCACAACTTCCGTATTTACAAAATAAAATCACCACGGGCGGACTAATCCTAGCTCTATACGGATTTATTTGTACAAAAATGCTGTCAAACTATCATTTATGACTATTCTATGACTAAACTATTATATTTATGACTATGACTACGCCTACAAACGCAATACAAGAAATAAATAAATAAAAAAGTATTTTATTCTGAAATGTAAACATCACTTCCTGTTGCTCAAACCATGTAGCTCATTTACGAGAGAAGATCAAGGCAGCAGTCTCTCTACAGTTGTTCTCCTTCTTCCACCGAATGAATTGTTTTGTTCTGACTTACTTATTTATCACTTGATTTATCGCGCGATCTCGCACGTGTCTCGGAGCGGCGCATCCAGGCGGACCTGAGCGGAGCGGAGGCAGTGGGCTTTGGACTCGCTCAGCTGCGACCTGCGGACCGGAGCGGGGCGGAGCCGCGTGTGGTGTAATTTTGGGGTGAGTCACTATTACCACCCGCTTCGGATGTTGTCAACCATAAAATGGGCCTTATCAATTATTATCATCCCTATATGTAGCGGTCAGAATGCCCCTACTGTACCTACTAGTAGGTTTAAAGGTACGTTGTCACCGTTACAAGCGATGACAGCAGGCTCCGTCTTTAGCTACGTGTTAAAGTTTAAAGCCTCTGGCGTTAGGTTTAGGGTTGGTTCTCTGGGTCAGGTTTAAGGTTAGGTTGAGGAAAACGGTTACATAAGCTGAAAAAAACAAAAAACGCTACACTTCCGGGTTTACGGAAACAGCGATTATAACCCTGATAATGTTCTGTTAAATATGCTAGTAGGTAGATTGTGACCTATTCGCCGCTACAAATGGGGATGATAACGCCCATTGTATGGACTGACAACATCCGAAGCCGCTGCTATTACAGCGTCTTTAATTACAGGATAGTGTTTTGGTCTCTTTTGCCCCCGTTTTTTTTTTATATTTTGTACCTAAAAGAAAAAAAATAATTTAAAATAATTTTTTTACAAGTTCCAAGTCTTTGCTAAGCACAAGATGAAATGTTTCCTGTGACAGGAACAAGAAGTGATAAGACCTTTTAAAGCTGTTAAAGTTGCTGGGACGTGTCATTGGCAGTTTAGCACCCTCAGCAATTTTCTATAGCTTCATATCTTCAGGAGACTGGTAAAATTCACTACCTGTGCATTAACTCACACATGCACACGGTGTACCTCCTCGGTCTACTCACAGATAGTGTAATAGATGTAATATAAGGCTGTGCTTTTCATTGTCACACCCCCCCCCCACCACCACCACCACCACAACCACATTCAAATGCCTCATTGCGGATGTTAATGACTTCCGCAGAGCAACCATTTAAAAAGTGTTCTAAGGAAGAATAATTTGAGTATTTATCAGCCGATGCAAATGCAGAGCTTGAATCCAAAACAGGCACATTCATCTGTATGCATGCTTGCACTGTTCAGTATATCTCCTTTAAGTTTATAGCATGATGCAAAACTTAAATATAGGAAGCTCATTAAAGGGGCGTCAAGGTATGAATTAAGACACCAACGCAAAGCTACAAGCCTGCCAACAGTGAATGAGCGACATCTGTGTTAAGAACCACCGACGAGGGCCAGACGAACTTGAAGGCCTTCTCATAACAGCCGTTGACAGTGTCTGAAAGTAGCCTCGAGGCATTCATCCTGCTATTCCCTCTCTGCTAGCCTCTTCCCGCCTCACCCAATCTGCCGGCGCTCTACTTTTGCTCCAACACATGCCCTCAATCTGACAACAAAGAGGGAGATGTGTTTAGCAGGCAGGTCTTTGCTGGTTTATTCCTCCTGTATGCTGAAGTGGGGAAGTGAAAATAAAAAGCACCGTTTGTCTCTTCTTTCTGCCATCTTCATCATTTTCTGTTCTCTGCTTGTTGGTGCCCCCTTCCTCAATCACCCCTGTCCATTTGCCCTGCAGGGGTAAAAGAGTGAGGCTGCTGTTTTATAAAACTGGTTCAGTCATAGCGTCTGATGGGCCAAGTTTGCTTACCAACACCAGGAGCAGCATAGATTTGCAGCAATATGGCTTGAATTTGGGTCAAAGAGAGGTTGGTGGGTCTAATGGGGATGCTCCGACAACTGATCCAGTGTCTGTGTAATCGTGCTATACTAACTTCAGAAATTAGAAAGCCATTTTAGATATTTACCCTATTAAGTCTCTAATCCTAAAATCTCTCATGCATTTGTGCCTTTTGGCTATATCAGTAGTTGGGGATTTAATCCTATCCAGCCACTGTTTGGGAGTTCAGTCAGCGTACCGGTACTGTACTTTTCCCCCACATGTCTACCTGTTCAAAACCTATACCCTGCAAAGTTTCCTGCATCTGAAAGTGTAGAATAAGGGTAATAAGATGATTTAGAAAAAGTTTGAATGAGTCAGTGACAAGTCTAAGAATGACAGGCAGAGACAGACAGGCTGCAGGAAGCAAGTTCTGCTTTGTGGGCAGACTTTTTGTCTTGCCCACAATTGATTATGCCCCCTCGGGGAAACTGATTCAATCAACACCACATGCAGCTCATCACTGTACCCCTTTAAAACCAATTAATATACATATTAATAATTAATATTAATGTATTGTAATAGGGCTGGACGATATGGCCAAAATTTTTATCACGATATAGTTCTTAATTTCGGTCGATATCGATATAATTCGATATCGATATAAACAATATAAAAGCCTAAAAAAAACTATAAACTATACAAATAAATTAATGTTCTCCTTGTATTTGTATTTAGCCTCCAAAAAGATGGAAATCACCATCAAATAAACATAAACTTCTCAACCCAATAATTCTCAGTCGGGTCATCTGGACAGTTTCTTTTTTATAGAAACGTTTCACCCTCCATCCTCCATCCAGTTTCTATAAAAAGAAACTGTCCAGATGACCCGACTGAAAATTATTGGATTTGGTACGTGGATTATTGAGCATGAACTTTCTTGCCATAAAATTCTCAACTGTGTCAATATTAATAGTTTTAACTTTAAACATCTTTAAAATTTACAGCATTGAAATTCATAGTTAATTAAATAAAACTTTTGGGTGTTGTTATTTATAAGAAGCTGACATAGAAATCTCATGGAAATTACTTAAGAATAAAAATAACAAAATCAATTGCATTACTGTATAAAGTAAAATAGTTTTTGAATGACAAAGTTTTGAATATATTGAATAATGTAATGATTGTTCCATATTTAATCTGTTGTATTGAAGTTTGGGGAAAAGCATGTAAAACTATTACAAACCCTGTTTTTTTGTTTTGTTTTTAAAGAGCTACAAGAATTATTAGTAGGAAGTGCTATGGTCACCCAACAAATATTTCATCAGTTTAAATTATTAAAATTTTATGATTTGGTTGAACATAGTATTTTACAAGTCATGTATAAAACTGAAAAAAAAATTACCCCCCAAATATTCAATTAAAATTTGTTTAAAGTTATTAAACCCTGAAGGGAATGTAAATGTTTGTAAAACCTCCATTTAGGACTAGTTTGAAGGAGCTGAGTTGTAAATCAGGAAACAGGATTGTGTTGACTTGATATCACCATAAACATTTCTAAAACTATTTATATGTTTTAAAAGATGATTAAATCAAAGTTGTTGGGAAGGTGTGTGCAGGTGAAGTGAAGGTTGTTGTTTGTTTGTAGTTATTTTGTATTTTTTAAACAAGGGGCAGATATTATACACTATTTT
>JBBPBX010048689.1:0-16636 GCA_038048925.1 Garcialebias charrua | reverse complement strand
AAAGTAAAGTGTGATGCAGAACCAACAAGGAGAGCTGAAGGTTCAAATATATATTTAAATGGTAACTAGAAAAATTAACGCTGAGAGCTGAATGGCTGCTAAAAATAGCTGAAGAACCTGAAACTGAGCTTGTAAAGCTAAAAAGGAGTAAAATGAGAGCTAAAAGAAGCAAAAAGTCAGTTAAAAGTAGTAACTGACTAAAAAAGTTTTTTTTTTTAAAAGACAAAAAAAAACAATAACTAAAGAGCAGATCAAATCTAAATAAAATAAAAACAAAGTACTAGTTTGGTAGAGACTACATCAGAGACTCTAGGCAGGCGGCTGAGATGAGCTGGTCTGAGAAGCTCAGTCCTCACCTCCTTCTACAGTGGAGAGCATCCTGTGCTCCAGCATCAATGTGTGCCATACAGCTGCAGAAAGAAAAGCTCTGCAGAGAGTGGTGAAGGCTGCACAGAAGATGTTGGAGTCATTCTTCCCACATCACAGACATCTACACCTCGATGCAGGAAAAGAGGCACCTGCATCATGAAGGACCCCACTCACCCAGCACATACACTTTTTGCCCCACTCCCCTCAGGAGGGAGGTTGAGGAGCATTAAGTGTAGAACCATAAGACTGAGGAACAGCTTCTACCCTGAGGCTGATGGACTCATGAATCTCTAACCAGAATAACCACTGTGGGAAAAAAATCAATCACATCATGTTACTGCTGATCTGCTTCATGTTGCTGCTGATCTGCTTCATGTTGCTGCTGATCTGTTTCATGTTACTGCTGATCTGCTTCATGTTGCTGTGCTCATTCATTCTCATCTGCTCATACAGACTCATGTTTGTGCTGCTGTTCGAAGTAATGTTTTTATGATATTAGTGCCTAGAGTATTTTTAGTTGATGTTTTTCTTAGTTCATATCTTAGATGTTATTAATGTTTATCTTTTACATTTTATTGTTGGATAACCCTGTGTACATAATCTTGTTTCATCACATGTACCACATGTGGTGCGAATGACAATAAAGAATCTCCGCCTGACTGACTCTGAAAAGTAGCATAAGAAGACAAAATAATGTAGAGCACACTGCAGCAGAGAATATTAGTGAAGGAATTGAAAAGATCTTAGTGTATTTCTATGATAAAAATGTTTGCAAATAAGGTCAAATAGTTTGAAACTTGTAAAACCTACAAAAATTTAAAAAAAGCTATAAAGACAGTTCAGTGGTGTGCATCCCTTAGCCAATCGAGTTTGCTAAAGTGGTGAGACCAGAAACGAGTTCAGTTTTTCAGTATGGGTTAGACGTACAGGTAGACTGGTCGGTTTGTATGGTTTTTATTATCTGTTGTACTTCTGATAAAGAAGTAGGTGTTCTCTGAGGTGGTACTTGTTAAGAAAATTTTGAACCATTGTGTACTTTTTAGTAGGGATTAGTAAATCCACCATGGCTTCTCTTCAGTCTGTGCAGAATGCTGCAGCCAGACTTTTAACTAGAACCCAAAGAACAGCTCATATAACTCCTGTTCTGTACTCTCTCCACTGGCTTCCAATATATTTTAGGGTTCATTTTAAAATTTTGGTTTTAACTTTTAAAGCACTCCACTCCTTGTCCTGTTAGCTGCGTGGAGACTCCCAAATATATTTTCAACCTTTTAAAGCCTCTTTGTCAATCTAGAAATCTGAGGTCTTCTAATCCGCTACTGCTGACAGTTCCTAGAACCCATTTAAAAACCCGTGGTGATAGAGCATTTCAAGTGGTGGCTCCGAGGCTCTCGAACGCTCTCCCTCTAACAATGCGTGGCTCTGAGTCAACTGATGCATTTAAAAGAAGTCTTAAGACTTATCTTTTCAAACAGGCTTATGGTTAATTGTACTTATAGATTTTAGAGTTTATCATGTGTAACCTTTTTGTACAGCATGTTTTAAGAGTTTATGATTTTTAGTATGATTTTATCATGTGTACCGGTATTTCTTTTTGTAAAGCGCTTTGTGATGTTATATCTGTGAAAGGTACTATAATAAAGTTTACTTACTTACTTACTTACTACTTCACACTTAAACCCTGCTTTGTGTCAGTATTACTGTATTATGAAACTACATGTTTCTGTGGTGTTTGCTTTTCACAGGCTGGCCCCTGTTAGTTATGGGTCTTAGGGACCTCTGGAAGAACTACAAAGTGCTGATTGTGATGGGCCCAAGTCTGGGACTGATCCACTGGGGCTGGTACAATCTGAAGTCCAACCCAGCACTGCACAATAAGAAAGAGGAATATGTTCCTGAGCCAGGAATTGTTACTGACGTTTTATCCTCTGCAGTTCCTCCACTGGCAGCAAAGAACAAGTAACCCACCCGAAGGTAGGATGCTCACAGACACCGTTGCAGCTCAGGTCAGCCATGCACAAGAGCTAAAGTCACACATAGTTCCTTGGCGATCCATGAAATGACTTGCTGTGCCAGCATGTTCTCAATCCAGGTTTCACTTATCAAGGTCAAGATTTTTAAGAAAAAATAGGAAAGATGTTTTGTCTGTGAATTTGCTTAAAATATTATGCACATAAAGTTTTCCAAAATGGGATACATTTGTCAAAGACATAAAACAAGAAACCCAGAGGATGAAAAAGCTTTATAAAAAGACACTTTGGCAAAAGTAAAATGCTGTGTTTCTCCTACCATTATATAAGTGGGGCGCACCGCCTCGTCAACAGAACCGAGTGCCCCGTCTGCCGAAAAACCCCACCCTCCCCCCACCCCACTCCAACCACCTGTCAGCACTGATGTAATGCTAAACTAGCTCGCAATGCAGGTGCACTAGCTAAAAACCTAAAGGCAGTCTCTTCCTAAAGGCAGCTGAGATGTGTCTGTCTCTCTCCTCTGCCCCACTCCAAAACTAAAACTGTCGGTGCAAACAGCGCGGCTTTATCTCTGTCTCCCCCCCCTCCCCAAATCTGTCAGTATAAATGCTGCGCAGCTCAGGACGTGTCTCTGTCCATGTGTCCGACCCCCCGGATGCATGTTTTGCATTGCATTTTTAGTTTCGAAATTGCTGGCCTGGGAACGCCTTGGGATTCCCCCAGAGGAGCTGCTCCATGTGGCTGGGGAGAGGGAAGTCTGGGCCTCCCTACTTAGGCTGCTACCCCCGCGACCCGACCCCGGATAAGCGGACGAGAATGGATGGATGGATGGATGGAAATTGTTTAATACACAAAAAAAATTTTTTACGGTGTTTAAATTTTAAAGAGATGCAGCCTTTCCGCTCGCTGCGCGTGCATGCTTTGCAGATCCGAGGCACAACTATTTTTTAAATTCAGCTGATTTGACCATTACGTGCATTTATTAAGGAAAAGTTCAGCTCAGACACATCTTTGCTATAATTTTCAGCAAACAAATATATATTTTTTAAGTGTTAATCTAGTTAAAGTCCTTCCGTGCACGCTCCTGTGGCCATTTGGCAGCCAATCCATTTTTGGCAAAACACTGACCCATATTTCCAGGTTGTCAGCGGTTGTACATGACGCGTCAGCGATGACTCAATAGATGCGACTTATACGGCGGTGCGGCATGTTTATGGATTTTTCCACTTTATTGGACATAATTGGACTGATGCAACTTATAAGGCGGTGCGACGTGTACGGCGGAAAATACGGTACTCCCTTGTCCTGTTAACCGCGTGGAAACTACGCACTGTCCGTAGAGGGTCGAGCGTCCACTCTGAGCGGCTGCAGAGCAGCTCCGAAGACAAGGGATGTTTACCTTTGGGATAAATTGAGGTAGCCGATTTGTCATTTGCTGACACGCCTACTAGATTGATTGACAGGCCAGAAAAAAAAAGCTCCAGCTGCAGAGATGTTCTGTTTATATGTTGTTATTAAAAAGTTCTAAAAAAAAAAAAGAAAAACGGGGCGCGTTAGCCCTGCAGCCCACACATCAGAGCAGCCCACCAGGAAATCTCCAGACCCTCCCGCAGCCACGCTGGATCTGATTTTAATTTGCTCATGACAAATTCCTTCATTTCTCACCATTTCAGTCATGGCATCAACAAAGGAGGAGGAAGAGATTGCTTGTGTTACGGTACATGGTCTCATTTTCTCCTGTCTCTTGTTTTTGTTATTTTTATTTTGGCACCTTTGACGGTTCATTGGTGGAGGGGCGGGGCACAGCCAGTCTAATTGTTTTTAGCTGGGCTGGTTGTACACCTGTGGTTATTGAGTGATGAGTGGCGTGTTGGAAGCTGCTGCAGCAGTGGAGGTTTGTGAAGAAGAAGAAAAAAACTTAAAGTACAGTGCGGGAAGGCTCTGGATGGAGAAAGAGTACCTTCACCTCGGGACGGATCCACCCAGAGGGGAGTGTCAGATGTTTTGGCCGGGATGAAGTTTGTTTTCTTTTGTTTTGATTTTGTTTTGGATAAACCGGCTGGATGCTAACGGATTTAATGCACCGGGGAGTTTACACGCCTGCTAAGACCAACCACCGACGAAATCACAAGTGGTGCGTTTTTAAGAAAAGAGAAAAATTATAAAGAAAAAACAAAACAACTATTGAACAGATCGTCTGACGGATGATGGATTGTGCAGGCTCGCCCCTTTCAAGGATGTCAGCTGGTTGAGAAACTCTGATCGAACATCTAAGGTAAGCCCAACCACACTGTATGTTCCGTCAGGTGCCCGTTTGTTTTCTTTTTTTCTTTTCCTTTTCATTACGCACTTATCGTTGAGGCCCTACTCTCTAGTAAACAGTCAAAAGAAAAAGAACGAGCTAGGTGAGAGAAGCGGTTCGTAACACTTGCCATTTGGCAAAAAAACAAACGAAAAGGCTAGGTCAGGGATGAAAAAGGGGAATTTAATACATTGGTGTTGCATACAAAACAGTCCGTCGCCATGCAGTTTATTGTGCGACGCGGTCGTAAACATTGAGCTTTGCGCGGACATGCACTGCGGAAGTCCGCATGGACCTCCGCGGATGGACACGCAGACCTCCACAGACAGGACGCGGTAGTATATGTTACCTCTTAAAAGAAAGGAAATAGTAAGAGAAAATGACCACAGGAGACGGATTACTGCTTCTCCATTCACTCGCTTGTATTGAGTGTCTCTCATAAAACAATACACAAATATCAAACCCAACGTCAAAGTACTAACTAAAGTAGCTTATGGTATTTCCCATCACCCTTGCATTAACAAATAAAATGCAGAACACAGGCATACATCTTTTCACACCATTTTTGTACAACTCTTTTAAAGGTGGAGTCTGCAGTTTCTGTAGAACATCAGCACTTAGAAAAAATTTCAACAAGCAAAGCATTCTGATCCCTCCCCCTCAGAGCCATATATGGCACTGCCCCCTTGTGGTCTGTTAAAATTCAAATTCAAGCTCTGTTTTTATTGGCTGATTCGAATTCAAGCTTGGTTTTTATTGGCTGGTTACAAACTCTGTTTTTATTGGCTGTCAGTGTCCTGGTCACTCTGTGTTTTCAGTGTTTTTATAAATGCTGATAGAGAAGCAAGGGGACTATAGTTTTTTTCAGAGATTACTTTGTCTAACATCAGTTTGTCAGTAGATAGTGACTGAGTGAAGAAATATGTTAAAAATATATTGTTTGAAAAGTTACAGACTACATTACAATCTTACATACTGTAGCTTTAACTGTAAAGTTGAACAATGTTTTTAAACAAATCCAAAACAAGTGTTTTGCATTAAATTTATTTAACAGGTTTCTTTTTTTACTTATTTTATTATTTTTACAGAGCAATTACACAGTGATACGTCAGTTGTACATAACATAAGTATTGACAATATAATGTTTTCCATGAGCTAAACATCATAACCGGATATCCTTTGATCTCAGCATCGGATCTGTAGCCTCAACGTCCTACCACCCCAAAATAAGGAAAGTCTTTGGGTGGAATAGTTAAATACCATACACCGAAAATAAATGTGTTACCGGTAAACTTATTTACATCAACAAACCTTCTGCAGGCCTCCAACGCAGGCCAAAAATAGTTTTTTGAAGTCTTAATGAGTAGGTTATCTTTTCCATATTATACAGTTTCCTTACTTTTTGAACACATAAGTCGTAGGAAGGTGGTTCCAATTGCTTCTAGGGATGTGCGATATGGCATAAAATTCATATCACGATATGTATTGTGAAGGGTGGCGATAACGATACAGTATACTGTATATCGCAATATGTTTTTGGTATAAAACTTGCAATAGCAATGGAAAAAAAAAGCATAGGGTGTCCTTTTGCCATAATTTATTTTGAAAACTGCTATACCACAAAATAATCTCTATTAAGAAAATTTCATTACAGTACTAGGTCCAGAGAGTTTTTAAATAATTAACAACTCAAGCATTAGGCTTCTTTCTTGTAGTGCAAAACAGTGCAAAATATATCTTGTGTAGTTTTAGCCATAAATTTTAAACTAAAGAATATGTTGTGTTAACTCAACAGTTTCCAATATTGTCACTTAAGAAATGAACAGTAACGGAGCAGCATTTTACACTGAAAACACTTCACCCTCCAACCCTCTAGTGGGCGTCTCCTTCAGCTTTAAGGAGAGCTGACAAGGCAACCAGTTTCCTCTGTGGCTTTGACCAGAGGGTCTCGCAGTAAAATCACACAACACAGCGTTCTGTTCACAGATCAGAGGGCAGGTTTCTCTAAAGCTGACCAACGCTTACTTTAACTTTCGACCAAAAAAAAAAAACTTTCAACAGAACACAGCGTTTTGCGCATGCATCAGAATATGGCAACTCTACGGCAAGCCGGACGTAGTTAGCTTATAGCTTTGCTACTTAGCACTCGAAGAAAATACTTTAACACCACTTACGCAGTTTTCAGCACAAAAAAAGTAACGATTAACTCTGACAACTCTGATTGTACACTTCAACACCACTTATGCACAGTTTTAAACTAAAAAAAGTAGCCTAAAGATTAAATCTGACAACTCTGATTTTACATCAGACACCATTACTACGGTTAGCCGGTAGAAGACAGATCTCTATCGTAGGCTAAATGTCTATCATTTCTACCGTATACCGTTTATATTGCGCATTCCTAATTGCTTCCATCTAATTGTAATAAATTTCAGGGCTGCAGTAAAAAGAACATTTAACAAGTACACTTTGGCCCGTCCTTGCAACCCAGCTGGTATAACACCAAGTAGTGCAACTGTAACATCCCTTGGTATAACTTCAGGAAAAATATGGTTTATAGCCCTGTAGACTTCATCCCAAAAGTTTTGTAGTTTGGGGCATGCCCAAAAAATGTGTGTATGGTTGGGAACCGCTGGGCCACAGTTTCTCCAACACAAGCTTGGTACCCTAGAGTCCATCCTTGCAACCACATCTGGTGTCCTGAAATATCTAATAATAATTTTCCATTTATATTCCCGCCATGTATTTGAGTTTGTAACACGATGTGCCTCAGTCCAGACTCCCTCCCATGGTTCATTGGAAATTATTTTGGCCGTCTCCGCCTCCCATCTCTGTTTTGTCCAAGTGGGTTTATTAAGGTTCATTGATAAAAAACGCCCCATATACTGTAACTTTGTTATACATTTTTTATCCCCTCCACCCCCTCTTGAAATAGATTAAGAGGTTTTCTATTGGCGTGGGGTTTAGTACTTTTTCCCAATCCCTATGTATAGACAAAAAGGAGCACAACTGTAAGTATCTAAAGAAGTCACCTTTCTGGAGATGAAAATTTCTACTTAAATCTTCAAATGACATAAGGTTGATCTTGTCTATCAGCTGGTGAAGAAATATAAGCCCCTGTTCAGTCCATTTAGAGAAACTTTTGTCTAGGAGATTTGGTGTGAAGGATTTAATATGTCCAATGCTTGTTAATATTGATAAACCTCTTGGTAGTTTAAAAGAAGTTCGTACTTTGTTCCAAATATTGAGTGTGGTTTTAGTCCATGATGAAAGTTCCTTTACTGGAGTATCTAAAAATAGCAACACCTTTAATGATACTGAGCATTTTTCTTGCTCAATGCTCAGCCATCTTGTTTGAGAATCTTGTTGGATCCAATGTTCCCTCTAAGCTGCGCGCATGCGCAATTGCGCACTGCCCGCACATTCTCAACGCACAATAGAATCTTTGCGCGCATCCAAATTAAACTGAATGTGGCAGTATGTCCTATACGCTTTGAACGCACCACGCAAGTGCGGGATCTGATTGGGTATGGTCAGCCCGCTGGTCCGCCTCAACTTAAAATGATTGATGGACAGCGATTACATCCAATCACATTGAAGCTCACGTTGTTTTGACCAACTACTAACAGGAAGGCGGGTCTTGAAAAGCAAGCATGTGTGTATGTAGCTTCACAGTCAAATCATGCAGAAGACGGAGTTTGTCACACCATGACAAAATATAGTTTTACTGTAGAAACAAGTGGCGCTCTGCCTCAATTTCTCCTCCTACTCAAGTGTCCGACGCCTCCTCTGACTGACGATGTGTTCTCCTTTTGGAGCGAATCAGAGAGCGCAGGTATGTGGAAATGATTACAACAGTAAAGACTCTGCATCTCAGTGACTCAATTTAAATTGGTGTCAAAACTATCCATCCATCCATCTTCTTCCGCTTATCCGGGGTCGGGTCGCGGGGGTAGCAGCCTAAGTAGGGAGGCCCAGACTTCCCTCTCCCCAGCCACTTGGAGCAGCTCCTCTGGGGGAATCCCAAGGCGTTCCCAGGCCAGCCGAGAAACATAGTCCCTCCAGCGTGTCCTGGGTCTTCCTCTGGGTCTCCTCCCGGTGGGACATGCCCGGAACACCTCACCAGGGAGGCGTCCAGGAGGCATCCTAACCAGATGCCCGAGCCACCTCAACTGGCTCCTCTCGATGTGGAGAAGCAGCGGCTCTACTCCGAGTCCCTCCCGGATGACTGAGCTTCTCACCCTATCTCTAAGGGAGAGTCCAGCCACCCTGCGGAGAAAACTCATTTCAGCCGCTTGTATCCGAGATCTTGTTCTTTCGGTCATAACCCAAAGCTCATGACCATAGATGAGGGTGGGAACGTAGATCGATCGGTAAATTGAGAGCTTTGCCTTTTGACTCAGCTCTCTCTTCACCACGACAGACCGGTACAGCGCCCGCTGCACCTATCCGCCTATCGACCTGTACGACCGGTGTCAGAGCTTGGTCCGCATTGCCGGCAGTAAGTCAGGCTAGTTTCCGGTGAGAGTTGGACTCCGCCAAGGTTGCCCTTTGTCACCGATTCTGTTCATAACTTTTATGGACAGAATTTCTAGGCGCAGCCAAGGTGTTGAGAGGATCCGTTTTGGTGACCTTAGAATCGCTTCTCTGTTTTTTGCAGATGATGTGGTCCTACTGGCTTCATCAGTTCGTGATTTACAACTTTCACTGGAGCGGTTTGCAGCCGAGTGTGATGCGGCCGGGATGAGGATCAGTTCCTCCAAATCCGAGGCCATGGTCTTGAGCCGGAAAAGGGTAGCATGCCCTCTCCGGGTCGGGGAGGAGGTCCTGCCCCAAGTGGAGGAGTTTAA
Source organism: Garcialebias charrua (assembly GCA_038048925.1). Lineage (NCBI taxonomy): Eukaryota > Metazoa > Chordata > Actinopteri > Cyprinodontiformes > Rivulidae > Garcialebias > Garcialebias charrua. The sequence continues at coordinate 7,145 of JBBPBX010048689.1, read as the reverse complement.
GTATCTCGGGATCTTGTTCACGAATGAGGGAAAACTGGAGCGTGTCAAAACTACAGATTTTAAATCTCGTAAGGTCAAGTAAACTCAGAGTTATGATCAATAATCCACACCACGTCTTATATCTGAATGAAGTCAAATATCAAGCACGTTACAGCGAGAAGCTGCAGCCCCCCCCACACACACACACACACACACACACTGCTGAACACATAAACACACCCCCCCTCCTTTCTGAAGGAGGCTCCAAGTTATTTGTCAAGCACCAAATCTGCAGGAAAAATAAGAAAAAGACGCAGAAGTTGAACGGAGGTCAGTGCACGATAAAGTCACGTGATAAAGTCAGTGAGAGCGAGGGTGATGAAGAAGAATATCGTTAGAAGAGGAAGAGCAGAACGAGGCCAAGTGTGCAAAGGAGCAGGTCCAGAACCAAGCATCAGTTCTGAGCTCTGCAGATGTTGACCCAGAGGGTGCACCAATGGAGGAAAATACACTTTTAAAACACTTACAGTAAAATAAATGTTTTGTCAATAAAAAAAATAATAATGTAGAGATTTTAAACAAAAACCCTACAGGCATTACAATAAAAATCATCTAAATTAGATATATTTATTTGAGGCTGACAGTTTAATTAAGAAGGTTGATTTTCCCAATGAGGAAATTTTGTCTTGAACTTTTTTTAATTTGTCATTAAAGGCACGTTTTCCTATTACATGATACAACAGCCAACAGCATGCCATACACTATTACTACTATGGGGCCATCAGGAACTGCAGGTTTTTTTTTTTTTTCAGTCAGAATGAATGGAAACGGTCATATTTCAGTCAAATGGTTTATAAATATGGGGGGAAAAAATCTATAAATATGTCACTTCGTCCTATAAGTTGCAAGGCATGTAAATTATGCAAAAAACTGCAACTTACAGGATGAAAAATACAGTAGTTATTATTTTTCTCCCTCTCTTTTTGAATTATGCATGTGTTCAGTGTTGAATTATTTTAACTAAACTGTTCTGTTTTCAAGTTTACAGTTTTTTGTTTGCCATTAGAGATATGCTGTGTGTGGGAACAATTAAACTTTTTCTCTTGGGTTAGATTTAAATAACAAATAGGTCAGTGCTTTTATTGAGGCAAGAAGCAAATTGATGTACTGTATCCAGTAATTGTTATAAAACTACATTTACTACCAAAGTTTAGGAAGAAAATGACAGTAATCTTATCACTTTACAATTAGTTGCATGGAACTGAAATACAACAGGTTGCCGCTACGGTTACAGCTCGCTGCCGTGATGGTATTAAAAAATATTTTGATGGTATTAAAAAGGTATTAAAAGGTATTAAATTCAACTCTAGAATTTCTGCATATACCCTGTCATAGTGAATCTCAGTGTGCTCAGAGAGCTTGTGTGTATGCCCAGACACATGAAAAGTTAGAGCGGGCGTGGTGTAGTGGTAAGGGCAGTCGTCTCCCGATCGGAAAGTTGGCGGTTCGACTCCCGGGACCCGCACCATGTGTCGTTGTGTCCTTGGGCAAGACACTTAACCCTGAGTTGCTCCCGGTAGGACTGGAAAGCACCTTGCATGGTAGTCTGCCACCACCGGTTTATGAATGTGTGTAGCATTCAATATATGTGTAGCACTTTGAGATTTTCAGTAATGAAAAGTGCGTTATAAATTGAATTAATTATTATTATTATTATTAGAGGGAACATTGGTTGGATCCATGACATTAAAGGCTTTAAAGGTGCTATGTGTAACTTTCTGTTGTGCGCAGGACTTAGAAATATTTTCAGCAAGGAAAAGCATTTTGCTCCACAGTCCGTGCTCTGCTGAACTTGAGTTCAGCTCCGCCTCCTGCTGCATGTCCACTTGGAGCCGCTGCGATATTCTGTGTTTATATGCTAATAAAACGTTCTAAAAAAAAAAAAAACATGGAGCGTTAGTCCAGCACACCAGAAGACAAGAAATCTTCAGAGCCTCGGGTAGCCATGTTGAACCCTACATTAATTTGCTTGTGACAACTGCATTTCCTCATTCAGTGCAGTCGACAGAGGGAGCGGTACAGAGCGGTGAATGAAGCGATTATTTAAGAAGGGGAATTTAATACATTTGTGTCACATACAAAACAGTCCTGCATCGCTTTCCAATCCTTTGAACGAGAACATGCGCAGCACTGGGGCTGGGACAGGTGGGGACGTGGGTTGGGGCGTGAGAAGCTCTGTTGGGACAACTGGAACGCAGCTTTATTGGCTGAATAAAAACTCTGTTTTTATTGGCTGGAAAACGGCGGGTCACTTTTTCTTTTTAGAAATGCTTATTTACCACCTGGAGAAGCAAGGGGACAATATATATATTTTTTTTTTTTCAGAGATTACCTGGCTAACATCAGTCTGTCAGGAGGTAGTGACAGAGTGAAGAAATATGTTAAAAATATATGTTAAGAAAAGTTACATATAGCACCTTTAACTGAGCTGCCCAAAAATAATATTTTAAAACAGGAAGATTAAGACCCCCTTCCGTCTTTTTTTTTTTGTAGTGTTTTGTATTTTATGCAAGGGCGCTTGCCTTGCCATTTAAATTTTGATATAATTTTGTCCAATTCAGCAAAGGTGGATTTTGGTATTCCAACTGGTAACATCTGGAACAAATACAATAGTCTGGGTAACAGATTCATACAAATGGTTTCAATGTGACCGAGGAGGGACAAGGGTACAGCAAGCCCTCGAGTTACGTCAGGGATTGGGACCTACGTGTGTGACTTAGGTCGATTTTGTCGTACCTCGCGGACCAAAAACACCTGCCTGTCGTAGGTCCGCGTTTCTGACATAGGTCGCGGCTATACCGCTAACGGAGCGCCGCACACATATTTAATGGCATGAGACTGAACAAGCAGACATACTAGGCCATGAACATGCACAGAACTGTACAGTAAATGAATACAGTACTGTACAATAAATAAAAAATATAATGTCTTACTTTGAGCTGGTCAAAGCCTGCCTTCGTCTTTTAGCATCAGCTCGGGTGCGAGCTCCCCCAGCTTCCTTACGCTCCACACGCACACACGTGGTCAAAACTGTTTAAAAGAATGACTGTTAGCTTCTTAACTTCATATATTTGGAGCCAGAAAAAAAAAAAACTTACTGAAAGCCGTTTCTCCGCGATGTCCTCCATCCAAAACAACTGCTCGGCGTTAGCTACGGTTAGGCCCCGCCATTAGAAGCACTGGTTAGCATGTCAGTTCATTCAAAAAGGCTGTCGGCTTTGTATCTCCGCGTTAGCTCGGTGTCCCCCGACTGCCAGGCGGACATTTGCGGCGAGCTCCCGGCCGCAGATGGCCCCTCCGCGGCATGTCGGCTCGGTGTCTTCGCCTGTGTTAGCTGCTCTGTTAGCTGCTGTCGTTAGCATGTCGGGCGGCGTTGTTAGAGCGATCACGGGGCGATCGGCGGCTGCTCCTCCGGGTCTGAGACGTCCACAGAGTTGACCGAGTGTTTCCAGCAAATTTATCCGTATGAGGCAACCCTGAACGGACACACGGTCCTCTAAAGCCAGCTGACAGGAGCGTCTAGAGCTCCATTGACCGCAGTACAGTAGTAAAATGGCGACCGGAAACGACCGGAAGTTGCGTAAATACGATCAAATTGTAATTAAAAATGAAATATTAATAATTATACTTTATTTATAAAGCCATTTAAAACAACCACAGCTGCAACAAAGTGCTATACACATGAAATTAATAACATTAAAAAAAAAAAATAATAATAATATATATATATTTTTTTTAATCATATTTTTATTAAATATGATAAAATCGTAAGTGAGTTGCCGTAGGTCGCGGGTGACGTAGGTCGAGAGTTTGCTGTAATGCTGTCCACCGCTCTAGGTCTTTTTTTTTCCATTATATCCAGTGTTCTGTTGTAGTTGACATGATATAAGTCAGTTAATGAGAGAGGAATGTTGATGCCCAGGTATTTAATGCCTTCCTTGGGCCACCTAAAGCCGCTTTGTTGTTTAACCCCCAGCGGGATATTGCAGTTGACATCTATTGCCTCTGTCTTATCAACATTTATTTTATAGCCAGGAAAATGACCATAGACAGAGATAATTTCCCTAAGATGTGGTATTGATGATGTAGGATCTGACAGATACAGAAGCACATAATCTGCATAAAGCAATATTTTATGTCCCTCTGTTCCGATCCAAATTCCTTTAATTTCATCCTTGTCCCTGATGATCTGGGCTAACGGCTCAATACTAATTGCAAACAGGAGGGGTGAAAGGGGACACCCTTGTCTGCATACACGCTCCAGCTTGAAACTAGCCGATCTAAAACCATTTACTCTTACAGTCGCTTGTGGAGATGAGTATAACGTATGAATCCGATCTATAAACTTGGGTCCAAATTTAAACCTCTTTAACGTTTCAATAAGTTATTTCCATGACACGCGGTCAAAAGCCTTTTGAGTATCTACAGATATTACAGACGACATGTCTTTATTTTCTTTTTGGTAAGAGATAATATTTAATAACCGATGCAGATTATTTCCATAATGCCTCCCTACAATAAATCCGGTTTGATCTGGATGTATAATTTGATTTTATTATGACCTTTAGTCGTCTCGACAAAATACCAGTTAGAATGCGTACGTCCCTGTTAAGCATTGATCATGGTCTGTATCAGGGCCGGCCCACGGCATAAGCAAACTAAGCGGCTGCTTAGGGCCCCGGGGTCACTAAGGGGCCCCCTAAGTGCAACATCAATTTTTTTGTAATGATTTCTATATGATTCTATTTAATATTTTAGTTTCAGCCTTTGTAATTTGTTGCATACATTTACATAGTTTTAAGAACAAATTATTCAATTTCTTTATTTAAAGGGGACCACAGATGCAAAGTTCACTTTTTAATGTTTTTTTTACTCTACTTTGGGTATTTACTTCTTAAAAAAGCAGTCCTAGGGCCAAAGAAATGTACCCAGTGGTATATTTACTCTTAAGTAGATTTATTTTTCAGGGATATAAATGTCTCGTTTTCAAATCCTACAGCTTGTGACGTCACAAGCCGCAGCCACAACCCACCCCAAACCTGAGTCCAGCCCCTCACCTAGCAACCCCTGGTGATACTCCACCCACTTCAGTATAAAAGACGTGACAGTTGTTTTTCCTGATTTCATCTCATCTTTTGTTTAAATGTTCTTAATTTCATGTGTACAGCACTTTGTTGCAGCTGTGGTTGTTTTAAATGGCTTTATAAATAAAGTATAATTGTTATTTTTACATTTTAGTTCAATTTTTAGCATATTAGCGATGGCTCCCAACGAGCAGCCGGTAGACGTAAAACGAGCAGATCACCGCTGCCTGACCATGCAACGAGCGGAGCAAAGCGGGCGGGGATTGGACATGCCGGCGAAGGGACCATCTGCCGCCAGGAGCTGCTAGCTTTTGAGGACCGTGCTCCGATCAGAGGTTGCCTCATACGGATAAATTATCTGGAAACACTCGGTGAACTTTGTGTATGTGTCTGCGATCGCTCCCAAAGCGCTGCATGCATCGAGCGGTGCTAAGCGGAGCTAAGCGGACGGAGGAGGAATGAGCTAACATTAGCCTCGGATTCGGGTGGGCTAATGCTAACAGGTGCAGCAAATGGCGGCGCACGCATACAGCTTTCGGTAAGTTATCTTAAGATGGCACTAGCCATTTCTAAAGTGCATGAAATGCTAACGTGAAACCTTTGGCGGGCGGAGTTAATGTAAACAGATTTTTGAAGGGCGTGGCCTTCAGAGATCATTATCATAAACAGCCTGTTCAGAACGGAAGTGAGAAAAGGCAGAACTAGAAAAGGGATATTTTATTATCTAAGAATTATATTGTGTATTAAATTTAATGAACATGGTCTGGATAGCCCACAGACATACCATAAAAATTTATAAAACCAATATTTGGTCTCCTTTAAACCATTTTACGTGGTTTCATTGTTCATTTACGTTATTTAAGTAATGTATTTCCTTGATGTTTTTGTTTTCTTTTGTCTGATTTTGCGTAATTTGATTAGTTTTTATGCATCCAAGTTATTTTATCTATTTGTTGCTGATCTTGTTCTACAAATTATTTGAGCATTACTGTTGCAGTTCTTTGGAACCAAAGATAATAAACCAGATGACAATTTTGCTGTAAAATACATCACACACTGGTGGGGTATTTGTTCCTTATTTTTTCCCCCTTTTGTTACTTTTAGTACCACTACTATTCACATAGGATAATGTAAACAGGGCTATCAGACTTGAGTTTAGCGAAAATAGAGGGCCCCAAGCCAAATTTCGCTTAGGGTCCCATGGAGGCTTGGGCCGGCCTTGGTCTGTATGATCCACATTCAGTGGGATCCTTACCTTCTTTATGTAACACAACTATTGTAGCATCAGACCAAGATGGCGCCATTGTTTTAGTTTCTAGAGAAAAGCGATATGCTTCCAATAGGAGTGGAGTAACAATATCTATGAAACATTTATAGAATTATTTTAGAAATCCATCGGGGCCGGGGCTCTTATTATTTTTAAGGGATGAGATAACATTTTTAATTTCTTCTTCTTGAATTGGCTTATCTAATTGTTTAGCAACAGTATCAGGTAATTCAGAAATATTTATATTTTGTAAGTAGTCTGCTATTTTAGACTCATCACGGCAAGTGTCAGTGTCTCGGTATAAAACTTTGTAAAATTCTGCGAAAATTTCAGCAATGTCTTTAGGTTTTTGGATGAATTTATTGCCTGATTTTAGCTTTTGAACTACATTTGAAGACTGTTGTTTCTTAAGTCTGAAGGCCAAAAGTCTACTTTCCTTATTTCCATCCATCCATCCATCCATTTTCTTCCGACTTATCCGGGGTCGGGTCGCGGGGGTAGCAGCCTAAGTAGGGAGGCCCAGACTTCCCTCTCCCCAGCCACTTGGAGCAGCTCTTCTGGGGGAATCCCAAGGCGTTCCCAGGCCAGCCGAGAAACATAGTCCCTCCAGCGTGTCCTGGGTCTTCCTCTGGGTCTCCTCCCGGTGGGACATGCCCGGAACACCTCACCAGGGAGGCGTCCAGGAGGCATCCTAACCAGATGCCCGAGCCACCTCAACTGGCTCCTCTCGATGTGGAGAAGCAGCGGCTCTACTC
>JBBPBX010048688.1:0-17193 GCA_038048925.1 Garcialebias charrua | reverse complement strand
TCATGTTCTCTCGGTGCAACATACTTGCTATGGGAATTGCGCCCCCGCGCGATTACCTGAAGGAATATACTCACGCCTTTACGGCAAGGGCGTCACCGCCGCACCAGAGGCCCCGCCCTCTTGGTATTTAGGCGATGAGCGCCCCTCCATCTTCCTCTTTTTTGCCCTTCACCTCGCTTAAACACCTGAACTTCGCGGGACTTCTCTGTTGTCGCATCGCTCGATTGAGGTGAGCTCGCTCCCTACACTGGGCTTACAGAGAATTCTTCCCGCGCACTGCTGGGCTGGCGAAAGCTAGTCCGGCATTTTTCTACTCACCCTCAAAGTTTTCTTCATTTCCGCAGGTTTTCGCTCGAAGGCGCTAACTGCGTCACAACCTCCTGCTAACCTTAGCAGGTTTTTTGAGCGAAAGAAAAGACGACGGAGAAGAAGAGAGGAACACGACCAGGGTCCATATGGCTCAGGTGTTCCCAAGATTGTAAAAGCCAAGAACTGCAGGAAAGTTGGGTTTCAGTTTTGGTTTAGTTTCTGTTTATTTTAGACTAAGATACTACTGCTGTAGAGCAACACGCAGTGGTTTTCCAAAACTGTCAGACATTTAAAAATACTTTTGCCTAACACTGCTTTGCTCAGTGCTGAGCATTTAGACAACATATGCACACTTTCATGCACTTCTATAGGATAGTACACAAAAAACAAATTAGGATAGTGATTCTAAGCCAAACAGTAAAGTAGGCAGTTGTGGGCCTAAAATAAGGAAACGGCTTCTATCAAAAAATGTTTCAGAAAGAGACACTGCTGATTTAACATGTGTAGTTTTTCTTCCCTCCATTGATTACGGTGACATTATCTACATGAATGCTCCTACAAGCACCCTGCAGATGTTGGATGTTGTCTATCATGGTGCACTAAGATTCATAACTGGCTGTGATTATCGTACCCACCACTGCACCCTGTATTCACTGGTTAACTGGACATCATTAACCTCACGCAGACTCTTCCACTGGTACATTTTCATCTTTAAATCACTTCTTGGTCTGCTGCCTTCATACATCTCCTCCTACATGTCTTTGCGTGAGTGCAGCTACAGCGTGCGCTCTCAGGACATGATTACCTGCAGTGTTCCGTCAGTGAGGACTGAACTTGGCAAAAAGGGCCTTCTCCTACTCTGCTCCTGCTTCCTGGAATATCTTACAAAAAGATCTGAAGCTCTCGACCTTGACTTCTCTAAATGGTTTTAAGAATCTGTTGGAATCCTGGCAAAAACCAATGCAGATATGTTCCTGTTTTTGATTTTCTACATCTACCTTAATGTTTTGCTACTTTGCTACTTTGTTTTAATTTGTTAAAAAAAAAAATAAAATCTGTATTTCTCTCTTATGTTTGTCTATTGTTGATTGTTTAAGGAAATTCTACTGTTGCTGTTGTCATCATTCTTTAGTTTGTAGACAGGTCCCGCTTGTAAATGAGTCCTCGAGGCTCAATGAGATTAACCTGACTAAATAAAGGTTGAATGAAAAGTTACAACCTATCAATCCCGACAAGTCATGAATTATCTACAGTGTATTAACTTTGTCATTTCTCATTCAATCACAATTTTCTTCTTTAAAATATTGTTTTTGCCTTAATGTATGATGGAATATATTTTAAAAGCAATATCTATAAGATAGTTATCATAGCTAGTCTATTTTAGCTAAAACAAAATGATGTGTTTGATGGACTCTAATTGCCATAAAAAATAAAACAAATGGCCATGGCCACGACATTAAACTACATCCAATGCTAGGAAGTAAAAATGTAAAAAGCTTGCAATTACAGTAGATAGTAGGTCTGGACAACTGAAAGAATAAGCCACATTTACCACACATACAAGGATTTATTTTTTATTTTAAAATTGGAGCATTTCTGTTTTACATACAGATCCAAAAACCACTTGCACGCTGATGTTTGAGCCGGTCAGTATTTAGCTCAAAACTGCAGAAAAATACAAATGAAGGAAGCCAGAGTTTTACTTAGAAAACGTTCATTTTGTTTGATGATATGGGAAAAAAAGAACACAAAGGGTAGAAAAATATTTGTCCTCAACTACACAAACGTACAGTAGTTGTCAAAGCACTTGATTTTTGGCTGCTTTAGTTTAAGACTGGGGCTGAAACGATTCCTCGAATAATTCGAGTACCTCCATTACTAAAAATCCTCTAGACAAATGTATCTGCCTCGAAGCTTCGCTAAACTATTCAGCACACTGTAGTCTAGTTGGACGTTTTTTGTGTTGCACAACGCTACCGCTTCCGCTAATGCTACCGCCTGGCGCGTATGTGCTAAGTTTGTAGCTATGGAGGGAAACTGAGAATGTTTAAAAGAAGAGCCCTGAAAACAACAAAAACTTAGGTTAAACAGAAAAGACAACACAGTGCAGTGCATCCACATTGGCATACCACAACAGCACATCATCGATGTTGCAGCGTCTGAAGAGAGAACACCTGCTGTATGCAACAAACTCGTCCGCAGCTAACAGGTATCAATTATGTTCTCTTTGCAAATACATTAACCTAAAGGTGTGACAATCTGTGATGTTATAGATGTAAATTAAATTAGGCATGTTTTTGCTAACGTTACATCTACCGACTAATCATAATGGCTACCTGGCAGGGTATTGTCATCTGTAAGTTGTGTGAGGAAAAAAATAAGCTATGCAGTGCTGAATGCAAGTTTGTCAACGATAAAAGCCCAACAACAGACTGACGGCATGAGCTGAAAAGCATTTATTTATTGCTGTACTTCCATCCTGACTTAAATGAGTTATTTAGGATGAATATTTCCAGTGTAAATTTATTTACATGAGTTAGTAGGATTTTATTATTCTTGCTACTGCTGTTTATCACTTGAAAACTGAAATTAATCTTAAATTATTACTACTGTCATATTTGTTTATAGCTAAGCAATCAAGACTAAATAATAATACAGTCTTAATAAAAATAGAAATGTATTTTTACCATTTACAATACAAGTTAAGTCTGCAGAACACAATGTACAGTACAAACTCAAACTTTTACATTATCTATCTTACTCAGTTTCTAACATAAATTCTCCATTCAGTTTTCCAATCCATAATTATTTTAAAGCATTTAGATTTTTATGCGATGATTAAATATAATATAGTGACAGAGTTTTAATTAAAGCATCCTCAAACCTTACACATAAATAAAAGCTTAAAATGCATAAATCAAATACAACTGACATACTAATGTTATTTTGATTGCAGCAGGGTCAACAGAAAGTGTAGATTACCCCTTAACAATATGAAATAATTTTATAATAGCCAAGAAAGTACACTTGAAATATATTTATTAAGGCATAACAATGACTAAACATAATAATAATTTCATTATACTGTACTTCTTTTCAGTAAATGGCAGAGTCATACGTTGGACAGTTTTGTACAAAGGGCTCCAGGATGTTCAGCTGTGCAAGCAGCTGGGTTCACAAACATCATTTTAAATATGATCATCACAGACATGTGGCCGCTGTCCGTGGTGGAAAATGAAGATCATCTCAACCTTCAATCCAAATTATGCCCTTTCTTCCAGATCCTACTTTGTAAATTACATTCAGTTTTCCAATCCATAATTATTTTACAGCATTTAGATTTTTGGTTAAAAATAATCAAATTTAAGCACTAAAATATATATAAAAAAAGAGGAATTAAATGGGTTGTTTATTTTAATGTTCTTTTCGTGTATTTGTATTACTCATAAAATAAATAGTTACAACAGAACTTGACAAACAACGTTTTCGATTAATCGATTAATCAGCAGAATAATGGATTGATTGCTCTATTACTAAAATAATTGTTTGTAACAGCCTTATTTAAGACCTAAAGAATTTTAGAATTACATTTTAAAAACTCTGAACCTAAATCTCAATTTCTTGCTCTATTTTTACACAAACAAAACAGGGCAAACACCAACAATCTTGCTATGACAAGGCTTTGTATCACATCCAAGAAAAATGTTCACATTCAGGTTCAAATAGGTTTATTGTCATTCACCACACGTGGTACATGGGATGGAATGAAATTATGTACACAAGGTCTGCGAGGAGGAGCTGCACACCCTCCCACCTGTCGTACTGGCGTAACGCTAAGCTAGCCATGTGCAATACTGTACTAGCTAGCTAAAAAGCTAAAAACAATGCGTAGCTCAACTGTGTCTCACCCCCTCGGCAACGCACAGCTCGGCTGTACCCCCCACCTACCCAACTCTAAACAGCTGGTATATCGTAAAAACTACGCGTGGCTAAGCCACGTCTCTCCCCCCACCTCGTTCTAAGCTGCTGCTACAAATGCAGCTCAGCTGTGTCTTTCAGTAAAATTAACCCTTGCTGTATTTTATTTTATTTTTTATATATAATACTGCAAAGCAACATGTGAAGTTAATTTTGTCAAATGAATAACTATGATTTCTGTTTTTTTGTTGTTGTTGTTGTTGTTTTTTGGGGGTTATATCACAAAATTTATTGTTAGTCGGAATGCACTGAAGTGTCACAATACTATAATTTGAGCCATATTGCCCACCCCTACTAAGATATATGCTAAACAAATGCCAAACAGTACGCTAAAAGATCTAAGATATACGCTAAAATAGTGCTGGACGATAATTCAATAACGATAAATATCGCGATATACTTTTATTCAATAACGATGATATGAAGTTTAAGCATATTTTCGATATTTCGATAGGATTTTACAACGTTTCACTGACGTTTTTCTGTTTCTGTTCGGGTTGGAGCGGCTGCTTCAACAACCCGCCCGGACAGAAAAAGCTGTGACACAAAACGTGCGTGGTGACGTCGTTGTTACGCAGCGCTCAGTCCAGCAGCAGGCGTTAGCGGTAGCAGGCTAAAAGCTAAGCTAGTCTCCAAAGCGCGTTAAGTTTTCGCTTCAAAACGAGTCAAACGAGTGCTCATGACCGTCAGAATGTGACTGAACAAAGTTTCACAAGCGAAGAGAAAGCAGACGACATCACTGATGAGAGGAAAGACTAATTCGTTTATGTTTATTTGATGGTGATTTCCATCTTTTTGGAGGCTAAATACAAATACAAGGAGAACATTAATTTATTTGTATAGTTTATAGTTTTTTTTAAGGCTTTTATATTGTTTATATCGATATCGAATTATATCGTTATCGACCAAAATTAAGAACTATATTGTGATAAAAATTTTGGCCATATCGTCCAGCCCTACGCTAAACACTAATATTGTAAAACAATATGGCATCACAGCAGCCTGAACATGAGTATGCCAATATGAGTGAATGTATTGCCAATGAAGAAAATAATAAGTACATGGCAATCTTGCTTTCAATTATAGACAGAAAATGTTGAGAAATCCAAAAAACATAGCCTGGCACAGTATATTAAATATGGACAATGAAGTTCTGCAGCTGAAAAAGTCCATGCTTTTAATAATGGCACACGTGAAGGCTACGCAGCCTATTCAAAACCTTTTCATTTTTAATCAAGTAAGCTTGGTCTGCTTTTCACCCTCTTTTACAACATGAACATTTCCACACTTCTGCCATTTGTCCTTTACTGTTGCTATGGTTGCAGTGAACAGACAGAGCTGTATGAATATTGGAAATGGAGGAGTAGCAGCGCACGGTACGTAAACACCCGCACATGCTCTAACACCACAGAACAAGTTGACTGTACGTAAACACCCGCACATGCTCTAACACCACAGAACAAGTTGACTGTGTATGTTCAGAATGCCTGCAGCCATCCATCCGCTCACCCACACAATTTTCAGCCAGTTAAAAAGCAGGCACATAATAAATATCTCCAGCTGACACACTTTGTCTACACACAAATACTAGATCATGTACCCACCCACCATGCCATTCTATAGCTGCATGTTGTGTGATTGAAACTGCATTTCTATCCGTTTCTGTTTTAATCTTCAGAATACAATCTAATTCTTCACAGTATGCAGCAGCCAACGTGATCAGAAAGATTATAAGACATTATGGATTCAGATGGTGACTGCTGGGCAAAAACAGAGCTCCTCCCAAAGAGTTTTCATTTGTAAAGCTGTCAAAACATCAGAGGAAAGGGTGCATGCAGTAAAGCAATGTAAAAGTGGAAAGCGCACGCATTAAAAAAATGCCACAGTACTGTAGTCTGGTGATGTTTGCTTTGTTGATATATGCATACAATAGAACAATATCTACTACATATTATAGTTTGGCTTCCTTTACTGATGAAATGCCAATAAATAACGTAATATAATCACACAAATGCCCACATTTTGTTCTTCTTGATGAGCTGAGACAATTCACACACACACACACACACGCCTGCTGCAGTGGGCTTTGATCACACAGCCAGAAAACTAAAAACGTCTCCACTTAGTTAATGTGCAGTCATATACCGGTACTTACTGCAATGAAAAGGCCTCTCTTCACTGGCCAACACTGATGAACAGAATATTTTTCGGGGTCTAAAGCCATACATCTAATTTATACAATGACAAAAAGACTGCAGTGTTAGTTTAAAGCAAGGTAGCATATTAAAAAGGGCACTTCAGATTAATCAGAGATGCTGAAAAACAACTGGACACTGGCGTGGAGCAGAGGACTTGATGGACCCAGAAACTAACATCTACAGTTGCATCGGCATCCCTTCAAAGATAAGGGATACTGAGACAATTTGTTGTCACCCTAGACACAAAAAATAACCTCAAATAGCTCCACAATCTTATAATCAAGTAAATGCTGGCCTGCATTATAGGTGATTATTTTAAAATGACAGATGCACCATTGATTGGTGTTGGTGATCAGTATGTGATAGATTTTAGTTTGAAAAGGCTTGATCAACAATCCAACAATCAACAATCCAACAATCAAAACCCCAATAGTAGGCAGCAGTGTTTCCCCTGCCACTATTACAAGCGGGGTGCCCCACCCCGCCAACAGAACTGAGCACCCCGCCTACCAAATCAACCCGTCCCCCCCGTCCCCACCATCACTGACATAGCGTTAAGCTAGCGCCGTGCAATACAGGCGCTCTAGCTAAAACAGGGTACCGGTATATATAGAAATTCTTAAGTTAAATTTAATACATTTTAATACCTTTTTAATACCATCACAATATTTTTTAATACCATCACGACACTGAGCTGCAACCGTAGCGGCAACCTGTTGTACTTCAGTTTAGAGCAGGGGTCACCAACCTTTTCGAAACAGAGCTACTTCGTGGGTACGGAGTCATACAAAGGGCACCGGTTTGATAAACTCTTCAGAAATAACAAAGCGTAAATTAAAAAAATGTATAATAAACATATTTTTAAGAACATATTTTTAAGATAGTTATTTTAAAATATATATAAATACAAAAAAAGAATAACAACTGAATAAAATGCAATTTTAAATGCAACTTAGTAGTGAGTTGTGCTATTTTTAGAACAGGTCCGGGGGCACCTCAAATGGTTCTTGGGGGCACCCGGGTGCCCGCGGGCACCACGTTGGTGACCCCTGGTTTAGAGCAACTAATAGTAAAGTGATAGATTACTGTCATTTTCTTCCTAAACTTTGGTAGTAAATGTAGTTTTATAACAATTACTGGATACATCAAGTTGCTTCCTGCCTCAATAAAAGCACTGACCTATTTGTTATTTAAATCTAACCCAAGACAAAAATATATTTAATTGTTCCCACACACAACATATCTCCAATGGCAAACGAAAAACTGTAAACTTCAAAAAGAGAGAGAGAAAAATAATAACTACTGTATTTTTCAGCCTGTAAGTCGCAGTTTTTTTGCATAATTTACATGCCCTGTGACTTATAGGCCGAAGTGACATATTTATAGATTTTTCCCCATATTTATAAACCATTTTTTGACTGAGATATGACCGTTTCCATTCATTCTGACTGAACAAAAAAAAAAAACTGCAGTACTTGATGGCAGCAGAGTACAGGTAGTAACAGGTGTATGGCATGAGGTTGGCTGTTGTATCATGTAACAGGAAACCGTGGCTATAATGACAAATTCAAAAAAGTTCAAGATAAAAACAACTGGACTTTATTTATTATACTATACTTTATACTTTACTGTTTTTTTCATGCACTTTTTAGAGTTTACCATGTCCTGGATAACTGAATCCACCTCAGATTATTCAGGAAGAATTCTAACCAAAATTGATCATCTTCACTAAATAGTTTATGACTGTTAACACTTGAGACACTGAATTTAGTTTTTTCATTATTTGTAAGCTACGATCACAATTGTAAGACTTGAAATATTTCACTTTGCATGTAATGAATCTATGCAACATAAAATGTTCACTTTCTGAAATGACCAACAAAACAATTTCAACTTTTACACAATACTATTCAATTATTTTAGATGCATCTGTAAATGCACTTTGGACTGGAGAAAAGGTAGACGCATTTTGATGCATGCTTAAAGACCGTGTAAAGTAAATTTCAATGTGTGGTTTTAGTTTGTCACACGGCACAAATGTGTGTTATTAATCACCCATATAAATCTGACTGATTAAAAACATTGTTTACCTTATAAAATTAAGTCTCAAAAATAATGAAAAAACATAATTTTCCCTTGGTCTGAAACGCTGGGGGCGTGTCAGCGCGTGGGCGTGGTTTCAGCGCAGTACTGCGGCCTGCAGCTGAGCTGTGTGTGGAGAGGCAGATAGGTGCAACAGAGCCAGTAAACCCGCTCTGTTTTTATCTGAGTTCTGGCTGTAACAGCAGCTACTTTTTCCAAGAGTTACGCTGTTTTTGTAAATAGTTTTCTTGTGTGTTTTTAATCTGGAATGAATTTTTTTAATTTAAAAAGTTGTACCATGCGGGAATTGAACCCATAAGGTTTGGCATGGAAGGCGAACGCTTTTTCCATTGACCTATCCAGGCATTACAGATACTCGGTATAAAACCACGCGGTATAAAAACACGTTATGATTTGTACGGGTGCCCTGACCATTGCGACATCCAGGGAAGATGCACGAACGAGGCATAATTGATTAGCTAGCTAACAATGAACAAAATATCTATGCTATTGCTATCTGATGCTATCTGCGATTCGCGAGTGAACGGCTCCACCGAGGCGAATTTATACGGCTGGAGCTGCAGGGGGTGGGGCTATACTTAAGAAGACCGCGTGACGAAACTCGGTCACATTTAAAACACGCCTAAAAAATCCTGAAACAGAAATATCTTTATACACAGTTTGCTCTATAACTCCAAAATTAATTGAGCTACAATTTTGAGACTTTTTACTCATTTACAAGATTACAATTATGACATTTATAATGTTTATTGAAGAAAATATTGAAATTCACTTTACACGGTCTTTAAAGTCCATGACCCACCATGTTTTCAAATTGTATCGCCATTAATATTTAGTAGTGAATTAAATAAAGAAACAGGAGCGTTTATTGATATTGTAGAGAAATAACGCTAAATGTGTTATTTCATGATTTTTAGCATATTTTAACAGCAGCGCTCCGGAAAAGTCTGCCCCTCTCCATATATGGGCATTGACGTCAATGGAGTATCCGCCTTGAATTCCGACAGAGTTAGAACGAGTATCATGCATAAACTAGTAGCTTTCTAGTTACGAATACAACTAAGAAAATGCCGAACCAATGTGTTGCCCAGCATTTGGATTTAAAGGGAAAAGTGGTACGAGACTGAAGGAAGAATGTGCCTCTCCCTGGAAACTGGACTCATCTCCAAAGACCGACCAGCGAAGAAGGCCCGGACCTCGACAGTTGTAAGAAAACGGGAGGTTTTGCGGGTAAGACTTTGTTCAATTTAATTTTTGACATCAGAACAGAATGAATAATAGAGCAGGCTTTTAAATGTACCATAGTTTGGTAATATTCACGCCACTTTTTCATGAAAATGTGTGTCGCTAGCCTGTGGCTAGTTGGCATAATGCTAATGCTATGCTAGTTAGCATAATAAGGTGTCAGCTATGGGTGTGCGGGTCTGAGCTGTGTGTGTGCGGGTCTGCAGGCGCAATGACACTCGGTTCTGATGTATGAGTGTGCGGGTCTGCAGTAGCAATGACCGTCCGTTCTGATGTATGAGTGTGCGGGTCTGAGCTCTGTGTGTACGGGTCTGCAGCTGCGATGACACTCGGTTCTGATGTATGAGTGTGCGGGTCTGAGCTGTGTGTGTGCGCGGCTGCAACAGCGGGTGAAGTGAGGTTTTAGCAGCACAGTCACACTTACATGTGTAAGGATGGAGGATAAAAAATGACTGGTTATGACTGTGTGGCAAAGTCGGAGCGTAAGATCCATTTCAGTGCCTTCTGAATGGGTCCTTTTTTTACGTCACTCCAGAGTTCGGCAATCTTCGGAGGGGTTTCCGGGTGCTTCCGGGACTCGGTTGTTTTTTGTTTTTGTTTTTTTACACTCGCCTGGCCCAAATGCAAAAATGAAAATAGACATCATATTCTACTACAGTAATTGTCCAATATGGTGAATTGTTACTGTCACGGTGGGTGTTGTCCTTTAATAATCCAGGTAGAGAAATCTAACTACCGTAGATTAAGTCAGGTCCTCTGGATAGATTATTTCTTTGTTGAAACGTTTCAAGAAAGGACATCAAAGACTCTACTTCCTCAGACGGCTGAGACGAGCTGGTCTGAGAAGCTCAGTCCTCACCTCGTTCTACAGGTGTGCAGTGGAGAGCGTCCTGTGCTCCAGCATCAACGTGTGGCATGGAGGCTGCACAGTTGCAGAGAGGAAAGCTCTACAGAGAGTGGTGAAGGCTGCACAGAAGTCTGTGGGAGTCAGTCTCCCCACCATCACAGACATTTACACCTCCAGATGCAGAAAAAGAGCCACCTGCATCATGAAAGACCTCACTCACCCAGCACACTCACTCTTTGCACCACTCCCCTCGGGACGGAGGTTGAGGAGCATCAAATGTAGAACCACTAGACTGAGGAACAGCTTCTACCCTGAGGCTGTCAGACTCATGAATAAATAAATAATAAGAATAAACACTGCAAAATGTCACATCATGTTGATACTGATCTGTTTCTTGTTGCTGCGTTCATCTGTGACCATCTGCTCATAATGACTCATGTTCGTGCTGCTGTTTATAATGATGTTTTTCTACTACATTAGGGCTTAGTGTATTACTAGCTGATGTCTCTCTTAGTTAATCCTAGATGTTATTATTGTTTTTCTCTTGCATTTGTTGTTGGATGTAACTGGGACCCTGTGTACATAATCTCGTTTTCAACACATGTACTACATGCGGTGCAAATGACAATAAATTCTCTCTGACTCTGACTCTAGATATAGACTTAAATTAAATGTCAACAACTAAAAGCACAACAACACCAATACAGTTAGCGATTTATTGATTCAAGTGAACGAAGGAAACAAGGCAGTCACGTCCAACGCCCTTAGCTTCCTGCGCACAGTGTTTCCTGAGGAACCGCGGCTACTGCATAGAGGTGGAAATCGGGGAGGAACTGTCTAAGTGAGAGTTGAGATGAGCATGTGCCGACGCAGTGTGCAAGTGAATTTTTCAACCTTTGAAATGCAAAGATGAGAAGCAAGTGGTGGCTGAGAAAAGTGAGGGCAGAGGAGTGTACAAAAAAAGATGACTGTGGGAGAATTGAGTCAAGTGTGCAAAAGTGCAGCATAACAGTGTATTACAGGGTTGAATTCAGCAGCCAGTAAGATCTAGATAAAGATCTAGTGAGATCCAAGAATCACAGGGGTGATGGGGTGAGGTTAAGCATGTTGCTCATGAGAACAAAAGTGAAGCACAGAGGACACAATTTTTAGATCCACCTTTGATACCATTCCAACAAGGAGACAACTGTGTGACATTCTCCATTTTCTGATTACAAGATACTCAGAGTGTAAACAAATCAGCAGCCTGCACCATCTCTTATGACAAGCTTTCTGTAAGCCTTCAACTTTTAATGGTATTCACCAGCTCTCCAATAAAAAGCATTGCTCTTAAAGAAAAAGGCAATAATGACAGATTTTTAAAAAATCTTGCTTAATGTAAAAATTAGAGTAAAAACAAAATAAATCATAGTTTATATTTATTTATATGCAATAGGCATGTAACGGTACTAGTGGGTGTACCGAACCGTTTCGGTATGCCACGTTCGGTTCGGTCCACCTGCGTACCGTTTCGGTTATTTTTTCACTCATTGAACGTTAATACAGGTAGTCCCCGATTTACGAGCGAGATCCGTTACAACGAGGCGCTCGTAAACCGGAAATCTCGTATTTCGGAACGGTTGCCATGTCTCTCGTAAGTCCGGAATTTCGCTCGTAAATTGGAACGGTTTCGCTAGCGCGACTACAAACACTCGTTTTTCATCAAAAAACTGCTTATGAGTGCATAAAAATGATCGGAAACGTGTGTCCACATGTTTAGCTAACGAACTGTGGTGAAAAAACACATGAAAACTCAGTATTTTTTGCGTTTTTTCCAAAAATTCGCCAGCTCGTAAGTCTGGAACCTCGTAGATCAGAGCGCTCGTAAATCGGGGACTACCTGTATATGTGCCGCGGAACAAAATTTCCTGGGCGTGTTTCAGCACGGAGCTATTATCGCGCAGCACGCGCAGCTCACGCAGCCCTTAGCCCTTAGCTTCTCACTGCGGTCTCCTGTTCACCGAGGTCACCGAGGGACTGAGAGAGAAATGCAATTTCAATCCTGTGTATGTCCTGTACATATTGCAGTTCTGACAATAAAGTTGACTTTGACTTTGACTTGTTTGGCAACGTTTCTTGTTAAAAGACAAGCGCGCACATCCAAAGCTGTGTGGCCGTTGTCTTATGAAGACTCTGCAGCAGCGAACGTCTCACGTGAACGCGCTTGAAACTACGTCACCGGAATGTGAATGAAGAAAAAGCAGCTTGCAACAGCCAACAAAAACAGCTGCTGCATTTAAACTACTTTTATCAGATAAATCACATCAGTCCAGAGCAATAACACAAACTACAGTATGAGTTTTTAAATCTATGATTCTAAGTCTGAATGTTGTTATATGCGCAGGCTTTAAAGTTATTCATCCTCGCTACGAACACCCATCACTCAAAAAGTTCAGAACTTTATGAAAAAACTAAAACTGATATTGTCAACAAGCCCTGGAGCAAAGCCCTGCCCTAATGATGAGTGAGAGATTCAACCGTTCAAGAAGAGGTAGTGTTCTTTTATTATTATTATCTAAATAATCTTTTTTATTCAAAATCATAATCTTATTAACTGGTTTTTATTTTTGTCTTTTATTTCCAGTGTGGGACAGAGGTAGCTGCTCTTTTCTTCCACTTCAGGGACAGACATCCACCAGAGATCACCTGCAGCTAAGAAGTGTGCGATGACTGAACTGAACTCTGAACTTTTCCAGGACTTGTCTCACCAAGAAGAAGTTGTGAGTACAGTAATGAGGACAAATACAGCCACACTGCTGCTACTGGACAAACACTTGATTAGTTAGATTGTAAACAGTCTGCTGCTGCTTATTGTTCTGGTTCTGACTGTTATTGTATTTATTAAGATTTTTATTATTGTTAAAATAGTTTTATTGTAGAGTGCTGTTTATTTAAAATATCATCCAAATGGGTCACTTTTATTTATTACTACAATACAATACAAACATATTTTTGGCATATTTTCAAAATAAACATTTTGTAAGTCGTTATTTTGTACTTTTTTTTGTACCGAAAATAAACCGAAAATAAACCGAACCGAGCCCTCCTTGTAGTTGAACCAAACCGAAATGTGATTTTAGCGTACCGTTACACCCCTAACATGCAACAATCTCACCACATCTTCACCACAATCAGTCCACATGTTCTTTCAAACAAGCTTTGTCAATGAAGGTATTAATTCCTGTATTATTTTAATACAATGAACACTAAAGAAACAATATTTTTTAAGTCAGATTATTTCAATATACTATTGCTTTAAGTGATTTTTAATACCACAGATTAGTGGAACTAAGAGGTAACAAACAAAAAAAAAGAACTTGATGCACAGATAATAGTATCGAGTATTGATCTGATATTTTTCATTCAACCTTTATTCATACCCCTCCCTGGGCTGCCACCTTACCGTGGTGGAGGGGTTTGAGTGTCCCAATGATCCTAGGAGCTATGCTGTCAGGGGCTTTATGCCCCTAGTAGGGTCACCCAAGGCAGACAGGTCCTAGGTGAGGGACGAGACAAAGCGCAGCCCACAAGACCCCTTATGATGAATAATATAAATGGAAACAATGTTCCCTCGCCCGGACGCGGGTCACCGGGGCCCCACTCTGGAGCCAGGCCCGGAGGAGGGGCACGTTGGCGAGCGCCTGGTGGCCGGGCTTTCACCCATGGAGCTCGGCCGGGCACAGCCCGAAGAGGAGACGTGGGTCCCCCTTCCCATAGGCTCACCACCTGTGGGAGGGGCCAAAGGGGTCGGGTGCATTGTGGAATGGGTGGTGGCCGAGGGCGGGGACCCTGGCGGTCTGATCCTCGGCTACAGAAGCTGGCCATTGGGACATGGAATGTCACCTCTCTGGTGGGGAAGGAGCCTGAGCTAGTGTGTGAGGTTGAGAGGTTCCGGCTAGAAATAGTCGGACTCACCTCAACGCATGGCTCTGGCTCTGGAACCAGTTTCCTTGAGAGGGGTTGGACACTCTTCCACTCTGGAGTTGCCCCTGGTGAGAGGCGCCGAGCAGGAGTGGGCATACTTGTTGCCCCCCATCTTGGTGCCTGTACGTTGGGGTTCACCCCGGTGAACGAGAGGGTAGCCTCCCTTCGCCTACGTGTGGGGGGACGGGCTCTGACTGTTGTTTGTGCCTATGCGCCGAACGGCAGCGCAGATTACCCACCCTTTTTGGAGTCCTTGGAGGGGGTATTGGAGGGTGCGCCTCCTGGGGACTCCCTTGTTCTGCTGGGGGACTTCAACGCTCACGTGGGCAATGACAGTGAGACCTGGAGGGGTGTGGTTGGGAGGAACGGCCCCCCTGATCTGAACCCGAGTGGTGTTCTGTTGTTGGACTTCTGTGCTCGTCATGGATTGTCCATAACGAACACCATGTTCAGGCATAAGGGTGTCCATATGTGCTCTTGGCACCAGGACACCCTAGGTCGTAGTTCGATGATCGACTTTGTTGTCGTCTCATCTGATCTGCGGCCGCATGTCCTGGACACTCGGGTGAAGAGAGGGGCGGAGCTGTCAACTGACCACTACCTGGTGGTGAGTTGGCTCCGATGGTGGGGGAGGATGCCGGTCAGACCTGGCAGACCCAAACGTATTGTGAGGGTCTGCTGGGAACGTCTGGCAGAGTCTCCCGTAAGACGGAGCTTTAACTCCCACCTCCGGGAGAGCTTTGAACACGTTCCGAGGGAGGCGGGGGACATTGAGCCCGAGTGGGCCATGTTTCGCGCCTCTATTGTCGAGGCAGCTTATCGGAGTTGTGGCCGCAAGGTTGTTGGTGCCTGTCGTGGTGGCAACCCTCGAACCCGGTGGTGGACACCGGCGGTGAGGGATGCTGTCAAGCTGAAGAAGGAGTCCTATTGGGCCTTTTTGGCCTGTGGGACCCCGGAAGCAGCAGATAGGTACCGGCAGTCCAAGCGGCATGCGGCTCGGGTGGTTGCTGAGGCAAAAACTCGGGCGTGGGAGGAGTTCGGAGAGGCCATGGAGAATGACTTCCGTACGGCTTCGAGGCGATTCTGGTCCACCATCCGGCGTCTCAGGGGGGGAAAGCGGTACGCGACCAACACCATTTATGGTGGGGATGGCGTGCTGTTGACCTCAACTCGGGATGTTGTGAGTCGGTGGGCGGAATACTTCGAAGACCTCCTCAATCCTACTGGCACGTCTTCCACTGAGGAAGCGGAGCCTGGGGACTTTGGATCGGGCTCTCCAATCTCTGGTGCGGAGGTCGCCGAGGTGGTTAAAAAGCTCCGCGGTGGCAAGGCTCCGGGGGTGGATGAGATTCGTCCTGAGTTCCTTAGGGCTCTGGATGTTGTGGGGTTGTGTTGGCTTACGCGACTCTGCAATATCGCGTGGACATCGGGGGCAGTTCCCTTGGATTGGCAGACTGGGGTGGTGGTTCCCCTATTCAAAAAGGGGGACCGTAGGGTGTGTTCCAACTATAGAGGGATCACACTCTTAAGCCTCCCTGGTAAGGTCTATTCAGGGGTTCTGGAGAGGAGGGTCCGTCGGATAGTCGAACCTCGGATTCAGGAGGAGCAGTGTGGTTTTCGTCCTGGTCGTGGAACACTAGACCAGCTCTACACCCTCAACAGGGTCCTGGAGGGTGCGTGGGAGTTTGCCCAACCAGTTTACATGTGCTTTGTAGACTTGGAAAAGGCATTCGACCGCGTCCCTCGGGGGGTTCTGTGGCGGGTACTCCGGGAGTATGGGGTACCAGGCCCATTGATATGGGCTGTTAGGTCCCTGTACGACCGGTGTCAGAGCTTGGTCCGCATTGCCGGCAGTAAGTCAGGCTCGTTTCCGGTGAGAGTTGGACTCCGCCAAGGTTGCCCTTTGTCACCGATTCTGTTTATAACTTTTATGGACAGAATTTCTAGGCGCAGCCAAGGTGTTGAGAGGATCCGTTTTGGTGGCCTTAGAATCGCTTCTCTGTTTTTTGCAGATGATGTGGTCCTATTGGCTTCATCAGCTCGTGATCTACAGCTTTCGCTGGAGCGGTTTGCAGCTGAATGTGATGCGGCCGGGATGAGGATCAGTTCCTCCAAATCCGAGGCCATGGTCTTGAGCCGGAAAAGGGTAGCGTGCCCTCTCCGGGTCGGGGAGGAGGTCCTTACCCAAGTGGAGGAGTTTAAGTATCTCGGGATCTTGTTCACGAATGAGGGAAAACTGGAGCGTGAGATCGATAGGCGGATAGGTGCAGCGTCCGCAGTGAAGCGGGCGCTGTACCGGTCTGTCGTGGTGAAGAGAGAGCTGAGTCAAAAGGCAAAGCTCTCAATTTACCGATCGATCTACGTTCCCACCCTCATCTATGGTCATGAGCTTTGGGTTATGACCGAAAGAACAAGATCTCGGATACAAGCGGCTGAAATGAGTTTTCTCCGCAGGGTGGCTGGACTCTCCCTTAGAGATAGGGTGAGAAGCTCAGTCATCCGGGAGGGACTCGGAGTAGAGCCGCTGCTTCTCCACATCGAGAGGAGCCA